>JAOEHI010051125.1:0-50265 GCA_025447815.1 Percopsis transmontana | reverse complement strand
TTTTTTTTTTTTTTTTTTTTTTTTTTTTTTTTATGTTTTTTTGGTTTTTTTTGGTTTCGTGGGGGGTGTGGGTTGGGGGGTGTGTGGGGGGGGGGGGGGGGCGCCCCCCCCAAGAGCCTGTGTGGGTCTTCAGAGATCGTCACTGAATGGTCTTTGCAATAGTGACATAGCACCATCTGGTGTTGGATGTGGTACTTCCACGCCGCACAGGCAGCAAGGTAGACATTAAAGGAATACTTCACATCAAAACAATAATTATTGGATCGATTGATGCTGGAAGAAAAAAAGGATGTGTAGTTGACATGTTTCTAATACAATTGGGTTGAGAGGATGCTGTTTATTATTTATTTTATTTCGTTATCAAGTTAATTGTATCAGAAATCAGAAACAATATGTTACAGCAGCTCAACTTTTGGACGACCGTTGATAGGCTTGGGTAAAACAAATTTTAGTAGGCCTAGTGACCAAGGGCACCCCTTCGTGGAATAGGCCTAAGCTTCGCCCTGGGGTAAGGGGCATGTGACTATTCGGGGGGGGGGGGGGGTAGTAAAGAATGAAGAATGTAGCCAGGAGTTAGATCACATGGCCTGGTAGGCTATAAGGCGTCTTTTTGTCTGTGGTGATTTCTCACTGCGCTTCATGCCCCTGTGTGTCATAGTACAGCTGTGATGTGGACGCTAATCCTCGCTAGTTTCCTTCTGTTTCTTGCACCTTCCTATCAACAGTTTCCGCGTCTCTGTGCCACCGCCGAGGCGTTGCGCTCAAAGGAATGTTGCCCACCTTGGGAGGGGGACGGCTCGGCCTGTGGAGCCAGCTCCGGTCGGGGATTCTGCCGGGGTGTTTTGTTGCCAGATCAGCCCGACGGGCCGCAGTACCCGTTTTTAGGTGTGGACGACAGGGAGAAGTGGCCCTTGGTGTTTTTTAATAGGACCTGCCAGTGCACAGGGAACTTCATGGGGTTCAACTGCGCGGACTGTATGTTTGGTTATTTTGGAGTCAATTGTAATGAAAGGAGGGAGTCTGTCAGGAGGAACATCTTCCACCTGTCCAGGGCAGAGAGAAGGCAACTCGTTTCCTACCTGAACTTGGCCAAGACTACAGTCAATTCAGATTATGTCGTAGCCACAGGAACCTACCTGGAGATGGGAAATGGTTCCAACCCGATGTTTGCCAACGTGTCAGTGTATGATGTGTTTGTGTGGATGCACTACTACGTGTCTCGGAACGCGCTGTTAGGGGGCCCGGGAAATGTGTGGACCAACGTGGACTTTGCCCACTGGGCCCCGGCCTTTCTACCGTGGCACCGTGCCTACCTGCTCCACTGGGAACACCAGATCAGAAAACTGACCGGAGACATGAGCTTTACCATCCCGTACTGGGACTGGCAAGATGCGCAGGGGTGCGACGTGTGCACAGACGAGCTGATGGGTGACCGGAGCCCCCGGGACCCCAGTCTTCTTAGCCCAGGCTCTATGTTCTCTTCTTGGAAGGTAAAACCTATTATTTGGTCGGAATTAACTTTCAACTATATCGGAATTAACTATCGATAGGCCTTTTTCGTTATCGAGTAACAATAGTACTTGCATAACTCACCAGAGTAGGTTACATTAAATCAGATTAACAATAGCTTTAATTATTAAGAGGCTTTATGATCAGATAAAAAAATTAATTGTCTTCAAGAATCATAGCTATTAGAAAGGTCATCATAATTTGCTATGCTGCTAGAGACACACACACACACACACACACACACACAGAATAGATACACAAAAAGGCAATTGGAAACCACCTGTTCCTGCTGCAAAGTTGTAACTTTTTTGTATGTGTGTGTGCGTGTGTGTGTGCGTGCGTGTAGGTTCTGTGTTCCCGTGCAGAGGAGTACAATGATAGAGGTGTGTTATGTGATGCCAGGGAAGAGGGCCCACTGCGGCGTAACCCTGGAAACCACAACCGCAATGTAGTTGAACGACTGCCGACGTCTGCAGAAGTGGAGTTCACGCTCAGCCTACCGGACTATGACACAGGAGCCATGGACCGCACCGCCAACATGAGCTTCCGGAACACCCTGGAAGGTCGGATGGCCTTGATCTCTTAACAGAAATCCACACACATTCATATGACAATCTGAGTGAGAATATTTGTATTCTGCTAACTATTAAAGGTACACTAATCAGTTGAGTTATACAATTACAATTAGGTCATTTAGCAGACGCTTTGATCCAAAAAGGATAATAAAAAGGCCTCCCTGTAAGCTTACAGGTAACTCTGGGGCTCAAACCCACAACCTTCCGACTGGGAAGGTTTTTTGTGTGAAACACAGTCATGTGTGTTACTGTAAGGGGAGTGGTTGAGAATATAAGTGCTGTACAGGGGGGAGTAGAGAGGAGTGCCAGCTGGTTTTGGGAGGGGCATGCACTCTCTGAGCTTCAATCCAACACCAACTTTGGACACAAAGCAAGGGTGTATATCTATGGAAGCCTATAGAAGCATCTTTAATTTTAAGGCAATGCACACTGTGGCTTCTATTCTCTTCAGACTTTCCACTATATACTCATAAGAAGAAAGAAACGCATGCTCTGTGCGCAGCGTGTGCGCGGCGTGTGTGCGGCCTGTGTGTGTGTGTGTGTGCGTGTGTGTGTGTGTTTTACTTTCACACAGCTGACTAAATACTGTAAGTTTTGTCCCACAGGGTTTGGGGACCCTCAGACAGGAATGGGAAACAGTCCTCGTAGGGGCATGCATGCAGCTCTCCATGTGTTCATGAATGGGTCCATGTCTTCTGTGCAGGGCTCTGCAAATGACCCCATATTCCTCCTTCATCACGCCTTTGTTGACAGGTAGGTCTTTCACACACATGCAAATGCTTAAAGGCCCCATATCATTCAAATTTGATTCAACTGTCATTTAGGACAGTCTTTTCCACCCTTTGAGCTGAACGTTCTGTTTTAGTTGGTGTTGCACTTTAATAAGGCCTAATATGGCCTAACTTGATTGGCTATTTCACTGGGCATAGCAGGATAGGTGAGAGATGATGGGGCTGGTTTTACACACTGAATTTTTTTCTGAGAGGAATTCCGGAAAGTCCCTTCAAACAGCACAATTCATTCCGAATAATTGACATTTTACGATAAAAGCACTTAAACCCTTTAAAGGGCCTGAATAGGACAGACACATGTTTTGAGTTTAAGTGGCTGATTCTGTCTGGGCATGTGCAGATACCGCTTGATTGATCTCCCTGACTCCAATGTCAGTTTGGTTGCACCTGTGGCTGACAACTTCTTTTTGATTTTATGATGACAAAATAACAAAAAAAAAAACTAAAAACACACCTGTTTACACTGTAGACCTATAATCACAGTTTTTCTCATTTCATAGTATCTATGAACAGTGGCTACGGAGGCACCACCCATCTCCATCTCAGTACCCAGAATCCAACGCTCCCATAGGACACAACAGCGAGTATAACATGGTGCCCTTCCTGCCCCTACAGAGAAACAGAGAATATTTTATTTCCAGCAAAGACCTGGGTTATGAATATTCATATCTTCAAGGTGCTAGTAAGTGTTTGGACTGTTTAGCCATTTGTCATTGGTATTGTTTTTAGGAAAACGTTCCTTGATATTGGAATGAAAGTCTTAATTTCTTTCACTCTCATTTCCTCTTATCTCTGCTCTGTTTTCAAAATGGTGTCTTCTCTGTCTTTTCTCCAGATCAGAGGCTAGCAGAATCTATGGGCTTCTACCTTGAGCAGCTGAGAGAAGTGTGGCCATGGATGCTGCTGGCAGCCGTTTTAGGGGCTGTTATCGCAGGAGCCCTAGCTGCAGTAGTCCAGGCTGCAATGAGATGGTACCGGGTCTCAAACTGGCTTCACAAGATGAAATGGAGAAGTTTGTTCACTCTCCCTGAAAGACAACCCCTTATTTTTAACACTGGCAAAGAGGAAACTTCCAACCTGAGCTACCAAACCAATATTTGACAGCACATATGACCAGTGTCTAGAGGGTTTAAATGAAAGGATAATTAAACATAAAGAATTTGGGAATGTATATATTGCATTATACACTACATAGACAAAATGTATGTGAACACCTCTTCTAAATATTAGGGTTTGTGATTTCAGCCACATCCATTATTAATACATTGAAGCATACGCCATGCAATATCTACAGCATTTGCTGTACAATGGGTCCAACAAATCAATTTCTAACCTAGGCCTGCCCTGGTAAACCGTAACTTCTGTTATGGTCAAGTGAAAACTTCTAGAACCAACATCAGCTGATCTACAAAGCGGTAGGCCAACACACGCTCACAGAACGGGACCGTAAAGTGATGAAGCATGTTACGCTTTAAAAAATAAACATCTGTTCCTCGTGAACTGGGTTTCTACGGACAAGCAGCTGCACACAAGATCACCATGCGCAATGACAAGCATCGGCTGGAGTGCTGTAAAGTACGCCACCATTGGATTCTGAAGTGATGAATCATGTGTCACCATCTGGCAGTCTGACAGACGAATTTGGGTGTGGAAGATGCCAGGAGAACACTACCTGCCTTAAGGCGTGGTACCAACCTAAGTTTGATGGTGGAGGAATGTAGGTCCGTGGTGTTCTTTTTCATGGTTTGGTTTAGGCCCCTTAATTCCAGTGAAGGGAAATCTTAATACTGTAGCATACAATGGCATTCTTGAGAACTGTGACCTTCCAACCTTGTGGTAACAGTCTGGGGAGGGCACTTTTCTGTTTCAGAATGACTATGCCCGTGCATCAGTGCCTGACCTCACTGATGCTCTTGTGTCTGAGTGGGGTAGAACTCGTGGGATAAACATCACAGCAGCTTTATAATGATGCAAATGTTTATTTATTATAAGGCAAATTGATTCCATTTAATTGTACATTTCTTTTAGCTAGTTTTACTTATATTCTAAAGCAGCTCACACTGAAACCATGCTAACAGTGCCTGTAATATACTCTGTTCATTCCATTATGTGAGGTCAGTATACATTATTAAAAATGTACTATGTAGTTTTTCTGAGGTAATATATCACATAAGATGCATGTTTAAGCAACTGACAGTACAGCTCCAACATGACTTTCTAAAGGTCCTGATAATACAGCAACCCTACATAGTGCAACTTTAAATAATATAACTAAAGAACATGTATCTGAAGTAAGCAATACAATAATTTATACAGATAAATGATAACAATGGGAGGAAGGAAATAAAAAAGGTAGGCATATTTTATTCACAAAACAGATGAAATGGACAATGGCCTGCATCTCTGGTCCATAAAAGGTGTCTACAGGTGACAAGTGATTCACATTAGCTCTTAACTAATCTGAAAGGAAACACACCTAAAAACGTTTGTGTCTTGGGAACTGCATTGCAAGATAACTTGTGTGTCTCCTCAGACTCTATAAATGTGCTATATTGCAGCGTTTCCCCATAAGCTCATTCAACTATACTACAGCGAATGTGATTGATATCCAAATGTAAAATACTTTTACTGCATTTCATTAAGCCCAGAATACACCAAGTGCAGCAAACCACTGTATGCCAATCGACACATTTTACTGATGCCAAGAAAAAGCCATTCTCTAATTTTCTCAGTCCAGTCTTCAATCTCTCCAGACTTATTCCAATCAGGTCCATCTAGCAAACAATATACAAAAAACACACCGCAGTCCTGGAAAGACGACTGAATCCCCCGATATTCCTAGCAGAGCTGGGCCAACTGTCAGATTAGTGTATTTTGGGTTTAAACAACTACTAGATAGTTTTAGCAATGCAACCTGCATTTGCAAAACTAGGACAAATACAAGATGGATGGAGATGGAACTAGCATCACTGATCCACCATAGCTAAGGAGAGTGATATGGGAAGCACTGTAGTGTCAGAGCTGTAGGTGTTCATAAGGAATGCATCGGTCCAAAATCAAATAGAGATGACAAAGAAGAATAAGAGGTGATTTTTTAAAAAGAAGCTAAGGAGGGACGTGTGTAGCCTGGACTCTAGATAAAATATACACGGCCTCCTTTATTGTTGTTGATTTCTTTTAAATGCCACATCAATCATCTTCGTCCTCACTATCAGCCTCCTCCTCTTTGGCCTTGTCCTCGGGTGGGCTGGCTGGGGGCGGCAGGTCCAGACGAGCCCAGGACACGGGCTCAGACTTCTTCATGGCTACTTCGATCTTGGCTGCCATCATGTTTACCACACTCTTACTCACGTCAATCACCTGCATTAAAAGAATGTGCATAGAATAAATGGCAATATAAGAAAATGACATGGACCGTATTTATTTTACACCTACATTTATAAATATAATTTGTATAGTATAAATCGTGGCATACTGCTGCACACACGAGATGCTGTTGTGTTAAGAAGTGCTGTACTTACTCCCCACAAATTGATTTTCTGCTCAAATTCTTTCTCTCCCTCGAATATGATTAGGATGTTGAGCTGTGCAACACAAAACCAGTTACCAATTGTTTAGTTCAAATTAAAAACATACACGAAGACATAAGCAGACCCATAAATATACGTAAGAGCACACGTCTCTCACCGAGGTTCTGTTAGCCTCCACGTAGCTCAGCTCGGGGATGGAGTTCTTGGCATAGATAGAGATGATGACCTGGCCTCCCGTCTGGTGCCAGTCAAACCGACATGGAACTACCTTCTTCCCCTGCAAGAAAAACACACAGCTGTCCAGTATGAGGACAAATACTAGTGCTTCCTCTGCATATGCATGTTAAATTAAATACATATATTTAGTCTGATAATCTAAACCTAAAATAGTTGCAAACAATCATTGAAAAAAATGAAATAAAAATGTTACCACTACAAAAAGATGGAAATATACATAAAGGACAGCTACATAGTCTTAGGTGTCTGAAATGCCCATGATTTACCACTAGGTGGCTACAGTTGAGACATAAGCACACTTACCGCATCCTTTTTTCTCCATAGGTGTGTACCTTTGGTGCAGCCCTCTTGGGAAAGGAAGGTGTTAAAATCAGACGTTTTCCTCTTACAGCAGCTCCAATACTTCATCCTGCAGAAGTCAGGAAGTACATAGACGTGTTAGGTTCAGGGCAGTCAATCACCTGTCACTCGCTTTACGATCTACAAAGTTGAGAGAGAAAAAAGCATTGCACCTTCATTTAATGATATGCATTGGCCACATTCGTACAGACTACAAAAATAACTAGTAATAGAAAATAAGATAAATCACTAGCTACTCCTTTCTATTCCCACAGTAAAAAACACATGAGCCAGTACTGACCCTTCATGGAAGATTGGAAATCCAGAGTGGTACAGGCACACGTCCTCATTGCTTGCAGGCCCATCAAAACTCTGAAGAAATTGATGGCATAATTGAGCATAAGGAGCAAAGGAGTTTAAGCATGAAAAAAGTACAATTTCAACTGCTGAAATGTATGGTTATGTTCATAGTCACTGAAGCATTTTGCATTTTGATTTATTACAGCGTAACGACTGTAAGAAATTAGAAAGAATATTTTTCCCTTTATTAGAGTGTCACAAAAGTAATTCACCTTAAATTAATCTAAACTTTTGCCTTGTTTCACAATAATAAAAACAGGCACCTACTTTTGTACATCCTCCATTTTTACAGGATGTTCCAATCTTGATTTCATCGCTGTCCTCTTCTAAAAAACAGAAGCCAATGAATATACTAAAACAATTCCAGTATTCATTATAAAATGGAGTAGCACATGGACAGTGAAGAGGTAGCTTCTGTCCTGTGGATCTTCCTCATAAGTCAGGAAATCAAACAAGACAGTTAAGGGGGGGATTCCTAGTGGTCGTCCATTAAATGTACACTACCAGTCAAAAGTTTGGACACACTTTTCCATTCACTTGAATGAGAAAGTGTGTCCAAACTTTTGACTGGTACATTAAGGAACATTGGTGGAACATTAAGGACTAGGACAGATATCCCTCCAATGGGTGAGTTGTAGATAGGTCACCCAGTCCACATAAAGATATCTGCTCTTCAGTCCATGTGCTGATAACTGACAGAAAATTCTTTATATAGCCCTCCATTATAATTCTATGGGCAGAGGAATATTGTAATAGAATGAAGGGTCAGACATTTGTCTGCTTGTAATTTATATAATCTAGAAATTCAGACTGCTGCACACAATGCAAGTATGGATAAAAGCTAAAATTATGTATGTAAAAATGTGAAAAGAATGAAAGTTTTCTTCCTACCTTCCTTCTCGCCAGTATTATCAGACAGCTTCATTTTCTCCAGAGCCTGCTTCAGGGAAACCGAGACCTTGTGCTGCATTCTGGTCATTGGTTCATCAGCACTACAACAACAAACACATTGTACACCAAACAATTACGACCAAACCTTGGTAGCTACAGTGCACAGTAAACACAACAAGTATATGGAAGGAGACTTTTTATTTGATGCTGTACTATTTCGCTATGATATGGAATACTGAATCACAACAAATGAATAGAGGGGCCAAACTACCCTTGGGCCTTTACACTTAATCCAAGAAGGTATCACTAGATCAGTAACCTTAGCACTGTCCTTTGAACCTTTGGGAATAATTTCAAGGGTGAAAATTCTAGGTAAGCCGTTTACCAAGTCTGTCTTGAAGTACCTTAACAGCCGTTCAATGCTGTGAGGCTTCCATGTTAGCCCAAACATATTTTAAATCGCTGCACTACAAGAGTACTTCACAGGATAAGGAATTTCTTTTTAAGTACGATGTTAAAACTCATGCGGCTTATGTTTTAGTGATCTAAAATGCATATTTAAAATGGAGCTGCAGTGTGCAGACATTTCAGTAGATTCCCAGCTATTATTAATTTAAATATAATATAAAAAATAAAAAAAAAGAGTTAAAAGTGCCTGTGTTCAAGGCTAACTTTACCGTGGTCTGTTGATGGTCTCAAGAGGCTTTGGTGCGGAAATTATGTACTCATTAAACTTTGGTCTTTGTTCATGGGCTTCCTTCTTCTCTCCCGATGATTTCACATCTGGTTTCACTGGTTCTGGGGGCTTCTCTTTGTTGTGGGGACCTTTTGTACAGCCCTAAAGGTGAAAGAAACCAGACATATTAAAAAAGGTACAACCTTCGGCCAGGTTATAGTAAAATCCAAAATGTCCTTCCCAGGTCATTGTTTATGTTTTAAAACAACTGCATGGAAAAAACAGGCTGTAGCGGGATCGGTACAAATGATGTAAATCTATGAGCCCTGTGTCTGCATACTTGTCAATGAAAATAACATGAATTATTTTTTCTTTCGATGAATGCAGATTCTGAAGAAACCAGCTATCCAGGGGCAAAACCTTACAGCGATGCTGAGGAAGTCTGAGAAGTCAGTCGTCCTTCTTTTACAGCAGGACCAACCCTGGGAATGGTTAAAGGTTAAATGCCGTTAGACACCAAGACAGCGCCAGTCAGCGGACATGACATGAGATACAGAGTGTAAACTCGCAGAGGTTTTACCTTCAGTGCATCATGGAACACTGGCACCCCTGGATGATAGGTACAGGACTCTTTAAAAACAAAGCAGACGATTGATTAACAGAAGAGGTAGTGTTACAAGCACTAGTCTGTGTGGAGGACCAACTGCAGCTGCCTTCACGTGCTAGTGAAGACATGAAGTTGGAATTACGAGTACATAATGTTAAAGTGATTTGTTGTCTACCCCAATTTGGGATCAAATATATTTAAGAATCTCCCACTCAAAATTACGACTTGAGGGGGCGTTCATGTGCAATTCCAAATCAGCAACAAAGACACCAGAGAACATGGCATTTAATTATTGATGACTTCTTGAAAAAGTTCAAGGTTATATATTTAAACATTAATTCCTAATGGGATGTATGAAATTCCCCACTCGAATTTGTGTATGGTTAATTAAGACAAATACATTTAAATAATGAATAGATTAAACGGATAAAAAATACTTTAATAAATAATTGAAGTGGTTGCGTTATCTCAAATTTATACACTCAACTTCCCATTACAGTCCGGGGCAAGGAAGGTAGATCTTTCCGTCAAGGTCTATGTAACTATAACGTTAGACCAACTACACAGATAGTACATGTTTTGTTTTAATTTGCTACAAAAATCTACATAAAACATTAGGCTTTTCTCTTGCATCAAAATGAGTTGAGGAAACTTTCTGTACCGTGGGACATAAATACTTGCCCACTTCTATATCAAACATGAACAAAACCGTACAACAATATACGTGAATCTGCTGTACAAAGAATGCAACGTTATAGGAATAGTATTCCGAATACAGTTGCCAAAATTTCTGAAAGCATACATCAGTACCGGTATCACTATAACACAATAGAAGTTTCGAGAAGCTAGCTACCGATACATACAGTCACCTATTAGGCTAGGGTACAACGTTAGCTAGCAAAACACTCACCATCAGGGTTGTCTTCAGGGTCAAACCGCTGGCCGCATCCTTTATTGTAACACAAAACGGACATGGTGCTAGGCCTTGGGGTGGTCTAAAAACAAAATCGCCAGCTAATAAAAAGAAATAGGCAAACCACTACAACGCCTACAACGGGAGTTCGTCAGCCACGAGCCAACAGGGCTACTACAGTTTTGGTTTCCGGTGTAGTGCTGAAACTACTTTCCCACCGAAATTGGTCCTCGTCAACGACAGAACTTTTTTTTTTTACTAGCTATTTTCTTCTATTTTTTTGTGTATTAGTCCATAATATTAGTTAGACAACTAAATATAAAATTATATTAGTTAATTTTTTTGCCATTGTCGACAGTAAATCAGTTCTATTCAATCAGATGAAAGTAGTAGTTATGGGCAAATGAACAATTTCGGCAGTGGAAACATCTCTGCACAACACCTGTTTCTGTCGATGGTACTCGCGAAAGATCGGAAATTCTCGGGTGTGGATCTTCTCCAGCCCACCCAAAGTATCATTTCACACAAGGGCGCATACAGTGCCAAGCAACAACTGATGCTGAGAGCTTAAAACTTGCTTTAAACCTTAAATATTTCAGTTCGCTTTTAGACATTTTGTTGCCAATGTTAGCCTAATTAATGCCATCATTTTTACGTTTCTTTTCACGAAGACACGTTATTTATATTTATGTTATTGTCAAATTAAGTAATAACGGGTAACTTACATGTATTCTACGGAAATGATCCAGCCATTAAACAAACCTGCGTGGTGGATATGTGCACGTGAATTTGCCACTTCGCACATCACCGCCGAGTTTTGAGAGTGTGGAGTGGAGAGCTTTCTAAATCTTCAGATGAGAAATGACAATCGGGGCGAATGGACGCGTCACTTTTAATAACTGGCTGTTTCTCTAAGAGGTAAGGTGAAACTGGAGTTGTGGGGCTTTCCCGTGAAGAAGAGCCCATGCTCGATCTGTGTATTGATGATAGCCGATTGGCGATGGGTTGTAGGTTACCCTACATGTTTATTTGCAGTGTTCAAATCTAATATTTGTGCAGAAAAATCCTAACATAGACAATTAGACGATTAACGCTGTTAAGCTTTAAATAGCTAGGCCTACTTGAAGTTTTTCGTATTTTAATTATTTCGGTATAGCCTTTTTAGATAATCCATAATCAGTTCAAAAATGTGAAAACATCTTATCATAGCCTACACAAGCAAACAAATAATACAAAAACAACCAAACAATGGTGTGAAAAGAGAATACACGTTTTTAGTAGGCTACGCTTTTTCAATATTAGTTTGACTTATAGTAGCCGTATTTATTGTGGTCCCTCTCCTACCAATTTGTCATCTAGCCAGCCTAGATTCAGTTCTCCACATTCTGTATGGTGTAACGTTAGCTGTATCCTGGAGTACAAAAATCTGGTCAACAATGAATGCTTATAATTATGACAGGGTAAGAGTCTTTTTAGTCTTTGTCTTATAATGTTTAGCCAAACACATGGACATGCACACGCACACACCATATAAATAAACACATGAATATCACTTTAAATAAAGTATTATAAACAATGCAGCAGAGCTACAGTATAATGGGTGCTGCTCTGAAATGCTTTATTTATTGAAAATATGTATTTTAATTTAGATAATTATTCAGTGTGTTGGCTCTGCTCCTGATTACCAATTTGCAAATAAGTGTTTCTGAGTACATAGTCAATTAGTAAATAGTCCATAGCATAAGATTGTAAAACAATGTTAGCCTTGGATAAGGCTCACCCTATATATTATTACTCTGTCAGCAATACCCTAACAAAGCAAAACCTGTCTCCTAACGATGTAGGCCTACCTCACGAACCTAATACCGACTCATGTTATGTTATTTTCTACTAATGTAGGCTGACTGGGTGATTGAATGGGGATGAAGAATCCTTTCAGCATTATGCTGCTGCTCCCCAGCTTCCCTCTCCGCCTCCAGTTCCTTCTCATTCTCCTCTTGTGCCTCCCAAGCCAAGCCCAGTTCCTACACGAACCGAGGGCAGCATTGGGACTTCCCTTTTTCACTCAGCCCTCCTACAATGCTTCTATTTCGGAGAACTCTGCAGCAAGGACCTACGCCACAAGTGAAGTCAAAATGGGCATAGTTCTTGCTCCACCCCGCTCATTAGACATTAAATACTCCATCGAGTCAGGAGACGCAGAGGGATTCTTCCAGGCGGAGGAATTTGTAATAGGAGATTTCTGTTTCCTCCGTATACGCACCAGTGGCGGCAGTGGGACTATACTGAATCGAGAAGTACAAGATAATTACACACTTACAGTGAAGGCTTCCACCCCAGGGGGATTAGAGGCCTTGGCAACTGTTTATATCAAAGTCCTGGATACCAATGACCTCCGACCTCTGTTCTCCCCCACCTCCTACTCCATAGTTGTGCCAGAGAGTGCTCCTCTTGGGGCCAGCCTTGGCCGTGTGACGGCCACAGATGCAGATGTGGGCTCCAATGGAGAATTCTACTATTTCTTCAAGAACAGAGTGGAACTCTTTGCCGTCCACCCAACCAGCGGGGTCATTACTCTGGCTGGCCGACCCAGGAAAGAGAAACAACAACATTTTGAGCTGGAGGTGCAGGTGGTTGACCGAGGGCTGAAGCTCTATGGGAGCAACGGTATCAGTAGCACTGCTAGGTTAGTTCTTAGCGTAGAATGGGTCAACGACTTTACTCCTGTTCTCAGTGCAGTTGCAGTGACGCCACTGTGGTCGGACAAAGACCCAGTGTATGCTTTAGTGACCGTGGAGGACAAGGATGAGGGTGTAGCTGGGGATATAGAGTGGGTGACGATCATAGACGGTGACCCCTTGGAGCAGTTTGTGGTTGATCGGTCGCCCACTGGTAATGAGTATAGCGTTAAAGCATCAGAATTGGTGGACTGGGATAAATTCCCATATGGCTGCAACTTAACCTTCCAGGCTAAAGACAGGGGCACACCCCCAAGGTTTTCCAACACCCAGGTTGTTCAGTTATCAGTGAAAAAGCCTGAGCCAGTGGAAATAAAGTTTGAAAAAAACATTTATGTAGTGAAGCTGAGTGAAATAGCACCCACAGGCACTATTGTGGAAGTGGTGAAAATATCTCCTGCTTCTCTGAGTGTAAATTACAGTTTCGGTGCCCTCTTAGATCCGCTGTACTTTGATATAAACCCTTTGACTGGCGTTATCACGACAGCGAGGGAGTTGACGACAATATCCCAGGAGGTTGTGCCGTTAGAGGTGGTTGAAGGTATTAGTCAGCTACAAACCAAAGTCCAAATTATTATAGAGGACGCGAATGACAACACTCCTGCATTCACCAGGCCCTTCTATGACATTGCCATCAATGAAAGCTTACCACTTGGCACCATTGTTCTCGTGGTGTCCGCTGTGGACATTGATAAAGGAGAGAATGGGTATATAACCCACACAGTAGCCGGTCTACAGTCTTTACCATTTTCAGTTGACCAGGATACAGGAGAGGTGAGAATCGTGAGAGATCTGGACTTTGAGACCTCAGCAGATGTCTATACCTTTGCCGTGCGAGCCTCTGATTGGGGCTCACCTTACAGAAGAGAGAATGAGGTAAATGTGACAATTCGCCTGCTCAATATCAACGACAACCAGCCTCTGTTTGAGAGAGTGGATTGCAGGGGCATGATAGCTCGCGATTTTCCCGTTGGCGAAACTATTATTACACTATCTGCAATAGACATAGATGAGTTGGGGTTAGTAAGATATATCATACTGTCTGGTAATGAGCTGGACTACTTTACCTTAAATGCAGATACTGGGGCTTTGTCGCCGAAGAGATCTTTAGCAGCCGCTAACCTAAAAAGTGCGACATTCAATCTCAAAATAGTTGCCACAGATGGAGAGATTTTCTCTGACCCAATGTTTGTGAACGTCTCTGTTGTGAAACCTAGAATGACACCCAGGGGGTTCAACTGCAAGGAGACTGGGGAGGCACAGCTGCTGGCAGAAAGAATGCTCAGAAAGGCAGCAGATATGGCTAAGTCCCAGGTTGATGAGGGATATACAGATGTTTTCTCAGCAAACAAACAGGCTCCACAATTTGAAGCCTTGCCTAGCAGTATTCTAGTGAGGGAAGACCTTGCCCCCGGTGCCAGTGTGTTTCAAGTGAGAGCAAGAGATGGTGACGCCGCCTTTAATGGCCGTATTCTCTACTCTATACCTGAGGGGAACCAAGAAAGCTGCTTCAATATTGGCATGGAGAATGGCCTAATAACTGTCTTGCAGCCACTTGACCGGGAAAGGACTGATCGCTACTTCCTCAATATCAGTATCTATGACCAGGGCGTCCCTCAGATGTCTAATTGGAGGCTACTTACCGTGATTGTCGAGGACACCAATGATAATGACCCACAGTTCCTTCAGGATAGCTTCTCTGCGATTGTTTCCGAACATGCTGCCGCGGGCATTGAAGTGATTACCATCAGCGCATTTGACAAAGACATGGGTCAAAATGGACAGCTATCCTACACGTTGCTGACAAACGTGCCTCAGTTTGGCATAGACAGAGAGACCGGAGCCGTGTTCGTGGCCAGTCCGCTGGACAGAGAGTCCGTCGCAGTGTTCACTTTAAAGGTTGAGGTCAAAGACAAGGCCGAAAAAGCCACTCAGAGGTCGTCGGTGACCACGCTCAGTATTATAGTGGAGGACGTCAATGATTGCGCCCCAGTGTTCACGCCCAGCAGTTACAGTGCAAGAGTCCTGGAGGATCTTCCACCAGGGACGGTGATAACCTGGGTGGAGGCTCAGGACCCCGACGTTGGGCCTGGTGGGCATGTCCGCTACTCTCTAATCCATGACTTTAATGGCACTTTTGAGGTGGGTAAGGAGCATGCTGGAGCTTGTGTGTTGTTTCTCTGTAATTTAACAAACAAACAAAAAAAAAAACACAGTGAATGTGACTAATAATACATGCTTTGCTGATACAAGAAATGGTATAAACAACGCCACTGCACTTCTGAATTCTACTGAATTGAATTGAGTTGAATTGAATTGTTGTGCCATTCATCATACAGGTGGACACTGTGAGCGGGGTGTTAAGGATCGGGAAGGAGCTGGACTACGAGAGACAACAGTTCTACAACTTAACGTTAATGGCTGAAGACAGGGGCATGCCACGACTCAGTACTCAAACATTTGTAGAGGTGGAGGTGTGTAAAACACACGTACACACAGGCAGACATATTATGCATTGTTTTGTCTTGTTTTGTCTGCACTAATATACTGTACAGTTTAACTTTATAACTCTGACACACTCTGACAACTGGGAAGATACTAAATTATAAAGGCATGCAACCATTTACAAACAGCATGTTATATGCAACACATTTCGTTGTTGATTCAGCCCAGATGAAAGGAATTGTCTGTATGTCTCTGACTTTATGTCTCTGCAGGTGGTGGATGTCAATGAGAATTTGTACGCACCCTACTTCCCCGACTTTGCTGTGAGGAGCTCAGTGAGGGAGAACTCCCGGGCCGGCACCAGTGTTCTGACAGTCACCGCCCAGGACGACGACAGAGGGAGGGATGGAGCGCTTAAGTACTCTATCAGAGGAGGCAGCGGACTGGGCACTTTTTCCATTGATGAAGAAACAGGTGTGACATAAGATCAATTCCGAAGGCAATTTATGTATAGTGGGAATCCATTAGTTCCCAAAGTCACGCTGTGAATATCAACATCTCGGTTTCACGGTGTTCACGGGAGATAATAAGCAATAATTTTCAGTTTTAGATGTGTCTGTGTTTGTTCATGCGGATCTCTCCCCTGGTACGACCGTCTCTATTATTTGTCTGTTTCGTCTTGTCTATATTGTCCTTGTGAATTAATTTAGCCTCTGTCACACTCTGCCTGGCCTATCTCTGGTCCTGGCAAGGCGCCAGCACTCTTTATTGCTACTTTAACGCATGTGTGTGTAGGTATGTAAATCTGTGTTGCAGAGATGGAAAGTGTATGATGTAGCGCTAGGGCCTCACGTGGGTGTTGTGTCCTGGGAGATCATTACTGTAATGAGGGCAGTGTTGGTAGCTACAGTACAAGGGCAGTGGCTCAGCCTGGGGCAGGGCAGTACAACTGATCCAATCCTGTGTGCATAACGTTGATCAAGGTCCCCCCCAGCAAAAGCGCATCCTCCCCTGCTGTGAAGCATACCAGAGTCGTCTTGAGCTTGAGACTTGACCCAGAAATGGTGACAGAGCTGTTGTCTTCAGGACTGTCGTTGACTTATATGTCACAGCTCAGAAGATGTGGCTTCAAACACAGAATTATGATGCACAGACTCACTCACTGACTTTACTCATAGATGTAATGAATCACGATCCCAGGTTAGAACTAGAGCTTATTGTTATTATTATTAAGGTCCTCTAAGGGAACAGAGGGGCTAAAGAATTTTTTTTTTTGCAATTCCAAAAAAGAAAAAGTTTTACAAATTATACGGTAAATAACTGACCTAACTAACTAATTGATAACAATTGGCTGTGTTAAACAAACAAATAAATAGGTAGAAGAAGACTACAGAAACTGAGCAGGAAAGATGAATCCTGCATCAATCAAGTTACTTCATGTTTCACTGTCTTTCTGTCCCCTCTCTTTACCTCTTCCCACACCAATCCCTACTGTACATGGCCTGTATTTCAGGCCTGTATTGACCCCTATGTAGGCTAATTATTATTGATTGTATTTGAGAGATCGAGAAAGAGAGAGGCAGGCAGACAGAGTCAGAGGGACATATAAAGGCAGAAATAGACTTCACAGTAGCAGCACTGGTGTATAGAAATATTTTATATTCTCTATAGCAGGTTTGTGAATGTTATTCACCTCTGCATTAAATCCATGATGAAACAAGTGTGTAGTTTCCTGGGAAAATGTGTCTACTTGCTATTACATACAGCAAAGAGACAACCAGCAAAGGTAGTGAAGAAAGAAGACAAAGGAAGGCTTTCGTAAATAAGAAGCAGCATAAAAAATAACTGGTTTCTTTCTCCATGTTCTTTTGTATTGATTTATTTTTAAATCTCACAAGACACTGAGATGCCTCTTACTCTGGCTTTGTAAGACCATGCGTGAAGATACTGTGAGAGTGCAAAACGTAGCTCTTCAGACGTCCAAAGAGTTTCTTTTCATCGCGTGGCAGCGTCGTTTTTGTCAGTTACGGACAGCAAGCCGCACTGCTCTGTCCTCCCAGCATGCATTTAGCTGCCATCCTGAAATGCTCCACTCTCACCGCCTGTCACTCTTCTGACTCTGAGTGCTAGAAAGATGGGGAGAAATGGACGAGGCCGAGAGAGGAGTGAGAGACAGAGAGAGAATCATACAGAGGGAAAGAATGACTAAGGAGAGCGAGTGAAAATAGAAAGAGAGAAGAACAGAGAAGAGGTAGAGAGAGAGGGAATGAGAGTGATAAAGGGTAGAGAAAATGACAAAAGAGATGGAGAGTAGAGATAGTGGGTAAAACAATACCCCTATAAGGAAGCCATGTTGTTTATATGCCCTTTTCCCCTTGCAGTGCATAAATCCACTCCAAGCTCCATAATGCATTGTGCATAGCCTTTCCACTTCACCCTTCCAGAATCTGTCATACCTACTGTTTATAAATGACAGTCTCCCCACATTAGATATTTAGATAGTCATTCCAGTGTGGGTGGAGAACATGCAGGCTATCTATCATAAAGGAAACGGGATCATTTCCGACTAAAGTCCTCACTCGCTCCTGTGCTTTGAACAAAAATTGGTATTCTTGGCATCGCTTAGGGCGAATGCAAGCCCAGCAGTTTCTCATTGGGCAGCTGTCAGAACATAGCGCTCCTCTATTAGGGTCCATGTGAGCTGGCCGAAAGGTTTGTCAGGATAAAGTTTTTTTTAAATAACACACAGACGCAAATGTACACTTTGTTATACAGTAACTATGAGGCTATAGTTTTATGTCCTCCTGGTGCCATATGCAGAACTACTTAAAAGACACAGTTGATGAATAGATTTTCAAGTACAAGGTTTTATCGGGTTAATTGCCTTTTTGTGGTGTTGATTAGCTAGCTGGACCTCCAAAGCAGAGTCTCAGGCGAGATTTAGTGATCGGACATGACGCATAAATGTAAATCTTGAATCTGCTTAAAGAACTCAACTTTTGGAACTTAAAAAAAAGTTGTGATCAATTTCCCTTGCTCTTTGAAGTGTGTATTTATGGTGAGAATGGATGCTGTCAACTCAGATTCATATCAAATTTGCAGACTAGCGCCTGGCGGTCTTGAAGTTCAAACAGCTTTTGAATCAGCCAGCCTGGTTTTCTCATCCCGCTGTCTATCTCTCTGTCTGACAGAGATGAGATGTGGTTTGAAAAGGACATTGTCAAGGACAACAAAACAAGACTGGGTTACAGTTAACACTTCACTGCGTGTGTGAGTCCTAGACAGCTGCTAAGGCATAATATGACAAATGCATTGCTCGCTGATAAGAATACAGAGTATTGCAAATGGGACAAAGCTGGCCACACACAAATTGAAGAAATATAAATTTTACCTATAAATATAATACGATATTTGGACTAAAACTACAGACTAAGAGTCATGTGTTAACTAATACTACAAATGCACTGCAGGGCTTCCTTTTATGTTTTTGTAACTCTGTGCTCACTAATGTTTATGTAGCTTTAATAAATCTGGGCGTTTTCAGTTAGTATTCTGAGCCACAGTTCACCCAGAAGAAATATTTTATTGTTACGAATAACTGTCGAAGAACAGTCTGACACGTGTGTCCCTGTGCCGTAACATCACTGTCTAATGTCGCTGTATGTGTTTGTCAGTGAATGTGTGCACATCTGGGAGTTTGTATCTTTGTGTATGTCTGTGTGTGTGTTTTACGTACCCGCTTCCGCATGACTGCACGGTTTAGACAAAAGGGGACCAAGTTAAGTGTCACGCATTGTGAATGTTCTGTCTCTCAAGAGGTCACCCCACTTGTCAGCCACTCACCTCCCCTTAAGGCAGTGCACTATCACCAAAGTGTGTGTGTGTGTGTATACTGTATTGTATGCGGTGCTTTCTTGTCTGGTTTGCACTAAGGCTGTAGCAGCGGGAGCAGTCTGGTCAGCTGGGATTAGCAGTAGAAAGACTGGGGCTCTGAAGGTGACCACAGTGGTGTTGCTAATGCCTGTGAATGTCACTGGAGCCCAGAAACACACGCACAAAAAAATGTATTTTTAATTATCTGTCTTTGACTTTGCTGAGCACAATGCTACTGACAGAAACTTGCCTACACTGAAAACGTGCTGTATATACACACACAGAAGGCTTGGATATATCTAAAACATTAGTTATTCTCCATCTCCACCCCAACAGGAGTGATTTACACCACTGGCATCCTGGACTGTGAGACAAAAGACTCCTATTGGCTGACTGTCTATGCCACAGACAGAGGGGTCACGCCCCTGTCGGCTTCCATTGAAGTCTTCATTCAGGTACTTCCCTTCTGCTGCCAATACTCCATTAAGGTTGGCATACCCAAGAGGCCTTATGCATGGAACATTTTTCTTTCTTTCACATTGACGTGTAGATCCCAACAATGATGGACAAATTTGGAATATTCCTAATAGAGAAAATTCTAGTTATTCTTGTTAGTTCTTTTGTTAGTTCTATTACAGATGAACAGATGAAAAACACATACCAGATAAGAGACAAAATAAATTTACCAAAATCACATTTATAATCTAACTCTAGGGTTAGGTTAGGGTTAGGGTGAATCATTAATCACTGAAGACCTTTTCAAATGTATGTCAGGCTTCTTACAAGCTCCATGCTGTGGAAAGTGCTTAAATCATTTAAACTGTATTATCCAAACCAAGCCAAATAATGGCTTTATAGCTAAGAGGACAGAAAGAAAATAAATAATTTAAAATAGACACAAAAGAATAATAAAAATAGTGGCATAAATAAATATATGTATGTTCTATTATCATGTGGTTTTAGCCTACTTTTTTTAATAACATTTATTAATTCATTTCTTATTTTATTATTTATAGACTGATCATTTTATGATCATAGAGGTGATATTATTTTGGATTTTCCTCACAATATCATCCTATGGAGAGTTAACCATACATGGATACAAACACGTGATTAGACGAGGTCCAAGTGAACATGCCCGTACCGACCTTTGCCTAGCCCTTCCCCCAGTGGCCAGATAAATAATACACACCACTGCTAAATGCTGAAATCTCAATCCCCCTATCTGTCAGGTGGAGGATGTCAATGACAACGCCCCCCTGACCTCTGACCCTATCTACCACCCAGTTGTGATGGAGAACTCTCCGAAAGACGTGTCAGTCATTCGTATCCAGGCACAGGACCCTGACCTCACCGCCACGCCCAGCCGTCTCAGCTATCGCATCACTGCTGGCAACCCACAGAACTTCTTCTCTATCAACCCCAAAACAGGTGAGTTATGCCATCATTCCTATTCTAAATCTAATCCATGAATAATTTCTAGTAATACACTACCTACTTGCTACGCAGAAATCTGTAGTGCAGTAGAAAATTAAGATTTGGCCCCAGTTGGGACATAATTTCTGGATTGTAACCAGTCATCTCTGACCTATCCTCCTACACTCTTTCAGATGGCCAATCAAATATCGCATGTTAAAAAAAATGGCAACACTAACTGAAACAGAATGTTGAATGGAGAAAGAAATCCGAAATAACAGTTGGAAATTGGAATGATCTCGGGCCTTTTAACGTGCGATGTGCCTTTCCTGGGATGGGTTATCAGGATAATTATGCAATATCACACGAGAGCGAGTGCAGCCTCGTACCTACGACCGAATCACAGCCGTGCTGATATTCAGTATAGTGCACTCTCGTGTGATATTGCTTTTATACAACAGTTCTACAAGCGCCATTTATCGTATTGGTCCGAATTTAAGACAGTTTTTTCCTTGGGGCTGTCTTATACTCGGGGTCTTGACAGTTACACTGTATAGTAAATACCAAAATTAAGTACCAAAGACAAAGATTTTCTCAAAAATAAGTGACAACAAATGATTATTTATCTCTGTTTTTTGTAATAATTTTAAATAATTTTTTTAAATAATAATTTTGCAACTGGACTGGGACTAGACTGTTGCCAAGCAACACATACACATTTTCCTGCACACTAGCATGCTACTTTGTGTAGTCTACACGTTACAGCAGGCCAGCTAGACTACTTTGTATCATGTATCCGTATGTTTCGATTTATTGTGAAACCAGTGAAATTAGAGTCTGTTGACAGGTGACGTGTGTGATTCCGATGTGTTAACAGCTTGACAGTTGCTCCATCGTTTAAATTCCATTAACGGCTAGGGCTCGTTGATACGATCAAGGCTTCTTTCCTCCTCTTCGTCCTCTCCTGACGACCATTTATAATGTAACTCAAATGTTCATCTTTGCAGAAGTTTGTTACAATTTGACAACAATCGTTACCGTTGTAATTAACGGTTATTAGAACACCTGTAAAGCGGAGTGATACGTGTATAGTTATAAGTCCCATTCATGGAATGCTTCTTGACCAATCAAATTACTTGGTTGGAACTAACTGTTGTATAATGTATGTATAATGTAATAATAAATCAAACAAATATTGCGGAAACATTCAGAAACAAACAAATGTGGTGTTTTCTACTGGTTCGAGTGTATTACACACATGCACCTAAAGGAATTGGGGAATACACTGTTTGAGAGGATTGTTTGGGTCTGTAGCTAGAAGTTGTCATGGAAATTTGTATATTTCCCTAGTGAGAAAGTGAATCCACAAATGAGTTACGGACAAACGTTGTCTTTTAAACTATTTATTTAAACTATGAGGAAAACAACAGAGAAGTACTTTAAAGAAAACAGCCTAGTCTACCCTAAACACTAAATGTCAGGCCGACCCACTAGCAATACGACAGATGGAGTTAAGCATCACTATCATGATAACAAAGCACCCTTGAAGTAGATGAAAGGGGAAGACCATTTTTTGCCACCACAGAAGTAACTCAAGCTACAGTACACACTACTCCAAAGATGGCTCATGAATATTACAAGCTGTTTCCTCTATAGCTAAAGGGGACTGTAGACCCCAGTGACCCCAAGAAGTTGTTTGTCTTGCCTCCTGACCTCTGGTGGTTCTACAAATTACATATTTTTCATGGTGTAAAACTGAATTGAAAAAAATAGTAAATAAAAACAATAAACATTAAAATCATAGCAACAAAAAACAATAATAATACTCCTAATAATAGTTGTATTATAATACTATGTGTTCATGTCTCTGAATTTACTGAGCTGCTCTTTCATTATTCTCTCCACACATCAAGTTTGATGTTTGGTGGTTACACAGTAAGTCTGAGGGACCCAGACACAGGAAGGATGAATATTGAGCACAATGCTGAGACATCCACACATCCCAAACTGCACCGGAGTGTAGCTTAGTGGGGGCGAATGCCAATTGTAATGCAGAGAGAGTATGCAGTACTTGAGAAGATGAGAAAATATGAATTAATTGCTTCAGGTTTGAGTGCAAATAATAACATGTAATACATGTATTTTATTGGTGTGGCCCCTATAGTGAAGGATGACACTAACTTTTTTTAGACTGATTCACCAAGAGTCTTGCTTTTTCCATGGAAAAAAGGTAGTAATTTTTTTCATTTGATCATGTTTGGTATTACTAGCTTAATTCATCTTTTTACATAAAGAAGTCTCCATTGTTGACTCCATGTAGCAAATATGTTTCACCTTTGTATTTATTGTATTTATTTATTGTATTTATTATTTATTATTTGTATTTGCTCTACGCTCTTGGTACTGTTGTTTCATGGAACTATCAATGTCAATATCACAAAATACTTACCTGTGTATTTGAGTAGGTAACATTTTGCATCTTCCGCAACGCACTTGACAACGTGTATAGCGTTTCAGGGAGGCACTATTGACAGTGTGTAGGGGAGGTGGGTTGCATTGAGCCAGGGTGGATAAAGCAGTATTGATTTTCCAGCAGTCATCACACACTCATTAACATGAACTCGCCCACATGCCCAGACCCAGACGGACAACGCCACATACATTGTCTAAATCATAGTATGGCAATTTGTCTTTCTAGTAGTAGGATATCTTTGCTAACATGCAAACAAACAACAGAAATGGCGTGTTTGGTTAGTGTGTGCAGGCGTGTGCCTGTCCATGTGTGAATCCATGTATATGACCTAATATGTGCGGCAATCAATAAATGAACTTTGCCACAATGCTGCCTATAAAGAGTGGAAGCGAGGCCACCTCAAAATGATCCCATGAGGGAAGTGTGTGTGTGTGTGTGTGTGTGTGTGTGTGTGTGTGTGTGTGTGTGTGTGTGTTTGTCTGTATTTATGAGTGTACACGTGTGCACACACGCCACAGGGGAGAGTTCCTAACCATCTGAGCCCTGTTGTCTGTCTCTGTCAAAATGAAAGTGGGTAAGAACCTCACTACTTCTCAGTATCCTGTTACTCATTAATTCAGTGCAGGTAAACTCAAAAGATTTATGAAGCTCCAGTTCAAACCGTGCTCAAGTGTGTGCTTGAGACTTATCTGACGCATATTGTGTCTTGAAAATTGAAGCTAGAATGAATAGCTGCTTCCCCGAAAACCCTGGTCTTGGATCGTTTTAAAGCGACACTCCTCGATTGTGTTAAAGCGCCCCAGGAACCCCAGCTGCGTGAGTGTGAGAGGGGGGCGTTCTTCTTGGAGTCTGAAACCAAAACAACAACACTGATTGGTTGAAACCTGGGAGAGCGCAATCCTCTGCTCCAAACAAGTTGGTGTAATAATTCAAGGTTCTGGGGGTGCTGTAACACGTTTGAGAAGTGTCTCTTTAAAAGCGGTTAGGGTTTTCGACTCCGAAAGGACTTCAGCTACCTACCTGTAAGCATCCTTGAGCAAGAGGCCTTACTGCTCTTTAATCATTGTAATTGTGTAAGTCGCTTTGGATAAAAGGCACTCAATTGTGAAGTCACATATTTTAGTAATTTGAGTAATACGTGTGAATTTCACAGGAATGGGTGGTTTTACAAATGTAGTGTGATTTTGTGTAAGTACCGCTGTGATATGGCTGCATTTGCTAATTTCTGTGTGTGTGTGTGTGTGTGTGTGTGTGTGTGTGTGTGTGAGGGAGAGAGAGAGACAGAGAGACAGAGAGAGTGACGATAAGCCCCTTGGGAATGATAACAAAACAGATCTGCACTGACATTGAGTGTTTGATGCAATGCTTTTTCTGTAAAGTCTGTCATAGGGTCATGGCTGTGAGTGACCTATTTATACAGTCCTTTACATGCGCGCGGGAAAATATTTTTGCTGAGGGGTGCTACACAGTATAAATGCGCGCATGACTATGTATGTGCGTGTTTTTAGCCGCCAAAGTGTAGAGAATGACCTCTCGGAGGAGGCGACAGACACATTGAAATGATCGTTCAAATGTTTCTGTCCCAAATCTCCTTCCTAAAAAGCTTGAGTTTGGCTGACATGGCTTCTCAAATCCAGCAGTGGGTGATACAGATGTGGCCTGAGTTGGAATCTATTGCTTTGCTATCTCCGGCTCTTGAACTGCTCCAGCAGTGAAAGAGCTTGGTATGGTGGAGGAAGATTGGGAAGGTGTAGCTGACACAGTTGTACAGGACACCGTGTCCTCTCTTGTTTCTATTTTGGTCGTTTTGGGGCTTTTACAAGTGGAAAAAAATCCATTCTCCAGCTAATCTTCCGCTACCACCAAATCTCTCCCCAGGTTGAGCTGACACTTACACTACATATTTTTGTTTATATATTTTCTGACAGGCACCTTATCATATGCTGCTCAAAATTTCAATTTCAGTTTCAATCTGTGTGTATTCATAATAATCATAACATAAAAGTTACATTTTCCCCCCGATGAATCATAGTTCATCTGCTCAAGTCTCTAAAGGTTGTCTCAGCAAAGGTGCTAACAGCACAGGACTTCACTTTCCCATCACAACCTTGCCTACTTTCCAAGTCTGTCTCGACATGATGTCATCTCCAATGAGGATGATGTCACCAACTTTCAGCACAGTAGGTTTTGCTGTGTCACAGCTGATTTCAAGTCCAAAATTAGGAATCGCCAGGTTACCCCCCCCCCTCCCCCATGAAAAAAGTATTCTAAAAGTTGTGTGCCTTTGATAGTCTTCCACAGCTCTTTCAGGTCTTGATGAGCTTGAATGTCTTTGCATTATCTGAATAAATTACTGTACACAGTCCTCTTATAAATCTTTTCAGAGGTAACAGGAAAGGCTCTGTCGACTGACTGGAGACTGTTGTGGAAATTATATTATAAATGACTCTTACACAACAAACTGTCTTTAAATGGGGTTTAATTACATTTGCAAACGCGTGCATTATGTTAAAGACTGTGCTTGGTCAGTGAAGTAGATGAATGACCTTCAGACACACACATGCAGGTCTTTATACTGAGACACAAACATCCTGCCTCTCTACTTCTCCCCGTTGCCAAAGAGACCTCTGTATGGCTCACAAACACTGGATAGACAAAACATTCTGGCCCTTACAGTGAAGTTCCCTGAAAGCGCTCAGCGCTCCCAGTGCCCTGAATCTTTGTTCAGGCTTCTCCCTGCCTTCAACAGGGTGAATTATTGACTGTGTTTTTCTGTGTTGGTGTTACCTTCATCCAGTACAATTACAATTTGGTCATTTAGCAATTACAGTTACGTCATTTGTAAGTCAAGGACCTAGACTACTAGACTATCCTGACCCCCTGTTCAGTACTTCTAAGCTTAAAACAACTCAGAACTCAGAAGTCGGCTCTCCTCTTCTCTTCATGCTTGAACGTGTGTTTTCTGTGAACCTCTTTATCCAGGCAATGATCCGTAATACTTTCAGCTTACTGTATGTTTGTAGGTCCAGCACTGGTTTCATTGCCTCAATTTCATCGCTGCTGAGGTGTACAGTGACAGGCTGACCTTGCTTCAGTTCGGCAGCCATGCCTTCCTCCACTGATTCTTCATCTGAATCCTCCACAGGTTCATATGAGGAAAGTAACGCCCTTCCACCACAGGTGACTCTGACTCAGGCTCATGACAGTTTGGCCTCTTGTGGGTCTTGTAGGTCAGCAGGATTCTCTTTACCCTTACAGTGCGATCATAATGCTGAATCTGTCAAGGACTGGATTTCTGTCATTCTGTTTCTGACAAACTGCTTCCACTTGTGTGCCGAGCTGTCAATCCAGTGTAGCGCGATCATTGAATCGGTCCTCGTGTGAAGTTGATTGGACCTTGAACAGACCATCCAAATACGCTCTCGAGCGCTATCAGCTTGTCTTTCAGTCTCTCTACACGGCCGGACATCATGCTCCAGTAGTGGTCTGCTCCAATCAGCACTGAGAGTTCAGTGCAGCATGTGCCATCTTCAGGAAATTCCGCTAACTGCGGTACCTTTCTCTTCCGTTTCACAATAGTCATAACATAAAAGCTACAACAAACAGTGTTATTCTTTTCATATCGCTGTTTGTGATGCGGTAATGCGTTTTGAACCCCTATGTTTTCTCATGTATTGTTGCTGTTTGCTTTCTCGTGTTTGCATTCTATTGCATTACAACAGTACGTTTGGCACAAACGCTGTGATGCTATCAAGGACAACAGTTCACCGATTTGTTCATAATGTCCCGTTCGGTTTGGCCCAGTGTTGGCCCACTGTAGACACGCTGAGAGCAGTGGATCATTGATTTTTAACAGTGTTTGCCAGTAGAGTGTCCCGCCGAACAAGCCCCCTGCAGCCTGACTGCTGCTACACAGCTTCTCCTCATTTGCCTAATTGAAGATAGTCTGCATAGAAAAGCCAGCTCAAGGTGACCCTGCGATAACTGCAAGCATGTGCTCGTCTGTGTGTGTGCGTGGGCTACATATAGAGTGTCACGGCTAGTCTTTCCACAGACTGCTGAGTGCAGACATTCAGTATTCAAAGCAATCAGAGACGCAATGCTTCAGTGGACTGAAACAAACATCACTGTTGCATGTTCAATGGGCTTGTCCTGTGCGTGCGTCTGTGTGTGTGCGTGTGTGTGCACATGCATGTGTGTGTGTGGAAGAGGCAGACAGAAAGAGAGTGTGTGAGTCAGACAAATCTGAACACATGCCCGTGTGTGGCTGCATGCTGACGTGGCATGTTAAACTCTATATAATGATGTTGATAGACCTAAACATCCAGTGAGGTTGTACAGGTAACTGTGGTGGGGTTGACAGAGGTTGAGAGAGTCCTCTACTGTTTTCTTTGTTTTTTGTTTTTCTGCTGCCAGCCAGAATGTCTGCAGGCGTTCTGATTTGTTGCACTGCTTGAGTTTTTACCAACCAAAACTCATCAATTATAGGGCCACACAAACCCTGCGTACCTCCGGTGTGTGTGTGTGTGCGTGTGTGTGTGTGTGTGTATGTCCTTCTTTATGCTTGTCTATGAGATGGAGACAACAGAAACTGCTTGCTTTCCAAACCATGTGACGGGTCTTGTTCACACCAACCCCCATCCCCAACCACCCTACCCAAATACCCTGCCCACAGGTGCACATAGTCAGTCTTTAGGTGAGAGTGAAGACAGGTGCGGTGCTTGGGTGCGTTGCGTGAGTGCCGAACATCCCTGGATGTGCCCCCGGACTTACAGTATCCCTCCCCAAGCCAGTCAGATTTGGCCCCAGGTGTGACACCATTTTGAGATTGTATCATCTCTGACCTGTCCTGCCACTCTCACTCATATAGCCAATCAAGTTAGGGTATGATAAAACATAATGTTCAGCTCGTAGGGAGAAAAATCTGTCCAATATGAAAAGCGGAATGATATGGGACCTTTAAAATTGATTACCCCCACCCCCATGCCGCTCCTTTTCCTCAGTTTTTTTCTGATAGACTAGCTGAATGACCTATAGCTGTACAATGCCATGTCACAATGTGCCAATTAGCTATAAACTCCTCTGAAATACTAATATATTGTATGTGTGTGTATATATGTGTATGTGTATGCACAAAATAATTGTATTGATTCGTCGATGTTTGAAGCATTTCAATTTTGATGGGTGATCCACAGCTCAATACCAAATAACATAACCCCTTGTTAACCATAATGCACGTAACAGCTCTGAACACGGGGTAAGTAAAGTGGAGCTCAAATAGACACATTTTACACACTCAGTGCATTATGTATGTCCAGAGCTCTGTAGACATTAGATGACATCAAGCACAACATCAAGACTACTTAATTTCTTTATATTAGTACAATTGTATTTTCAGTTCAGTTCAAATTATATCCTAGATGTTTAAATTCCAAACCACTGAATTGTTTGGTATAAAAAATAATAGCATAGTAATTCAGTAATTCAGAAAACGATGAGCATGTAACTATGAGATATTTCTATTTTATGCTAAATGTTCATGACATCTTCTGTTCATGTTTTTCTTGCCTTTCAGGATTGATCACAACAACTGCAAGGAAATTGGACAGAGAACAACAGGCGGAGCACTTCTTAGAGGTACGTTAAAACCTTGATAGTCTTTATTGGTTGTAGGCTATTAGTATTTATCTGGCTCTGCCACCTGTCACAAACTATTATTAAAACAGGCAGCACAGAGGACGGCCCTGCCAAGGCCTCAAGGCTTCATAAACTAAAATGAATAGCGCTCCGCTGGGCGCCAGGTTTGGGACTTTCTAAATATAATCATTCATCATTGGTTATCTCCTCCACTCAGGATGGAGTAAGGCGACGTGCTGGCCTGCCCACCGTTTGATAAGCCCAGACATTAGGCTCACAGATAGCGCTATGATTACCATTTCTGTAGGTCCGGATGCTGTGCATGCAGATGAACCTGATAATAGGGGTTTCTTGACTCAAAAAGGCGAGAGAAAACTTTTATTTCCCAAGCCTATTTTCACAATTCACAATCGCTGTGCCCTTCGATGCACAGGAGGAAAATCACTTTTGAGTTATCTGTTCAGTATTTCAGCTGTGTTTAACATCTTTTTCATACCGTTCGACCAATACCTACTGGCTCTTCTTACCTCCTGCATCAAAAAAATGCATTTTACCATTTCTTTGTTTTTTAAGACCAAACTTAAGACCAGACTTATAACAAAACGTGACAATACAAAAATGGTATTTAAATTATCACCACCTGCCTTTTTACTTGAATTATTAAGCTGTGCACCTTTTAAATCTATCATAGTGTTAAAAGAGAAACCTTCCATTTTCTAAATGTTATTTCTAACAGATCAGCCAGTACAGGTGTCTACAGTGCCTGTGCATGCCACCCACTGCTCTAAATGTCAGTGTTTGTACACCGTGTGTGATTAATATTCCAGTGAGCAGCCAGGCTGGCAGCTTTGCTGTTTACCCTGATCTGATCCAATTGATCAGTGATCAGACCTCTGCCTCCGCCTGCGGGGGATCAATATAAACAAGAGATTGTCCCGTGTGGCCTGCTCCACATGGCTATTCACACTGCAATATGGCTCTAAACACTTTTTGGAATGGTAGTTAACTCGTGTGTGTAATTTAATTTACACATGTGTAATACCACATGCTGGTATAGGCTAATGTCACTCTGTCACGAACATATTCTAGAAGGATTGATCTAATTCTGCCTCAGCGCGTCAGTTTGGATGTTTGGCGCGGTGCTGTCGTGACATTGCTGGTGGTCCTATAGGTCACAGTTTTAGACGGCCCTGTGACCACCCGCCAGTCCACCGTGTGGGTCATCGTTCACGTCGCCGACGAAAACGACAACCCGCCCACCTTCCCGGAGACCACCTACCGCATCAGCCTGCCGGAGCGGGACCGCAACAAGCGCGGCGACCCGGTGTACCGCGTGTTCGCGTGCGACCACGACCTCGGCGCCAACGGCAACATCACCTACAGCATCGTCGGCGGTAACAATGAGGAAAAGTTTACAATCGACGCGAGGACCGCCATGGTGTCCTCAAAGAAGATGGTCACAGCGGGCAGCTTTGACATCCTCATGGTGAGGATCTATAGAGTGTCTTTTATATACTAAACAGATATTAACAGATAATAACCGTGGTGATATACACATCACACATTTCTTTTGTTTGTGGGCCAATCCCCTGCTGTGTCTTATCTTTTTAGAGATACTAACATGCAGGTGACAAAGACAACCACAAAGATAGTTTTAATTTGATCCTGTGTGTTTGTAAATGATGATCTCTATACTTTTATAGAAGATAAAAAGGCCTGATGTTCTTTTGTAGCTGGAAAGGTCAGGCCCTAGATGGAGTTGTTTTTTTAAATATTTAAACGTTCATCTGAAAGGCGGAAACATAATGTTATTGTTTATCTAGTCAGTTTATTATCCTTTCCTTTAGATAAAAGCAGAGGACAGCGGTGACTCTCCATTGTGGTCGACCGTTCTACTCGAGATAGAGTGGGTGCGTAAACCTGTGCCATCGCCAATGCCCCTGCTGTTTGGCCAGAGGTACTACAACTTCTCCATCAGCGAGACTGCTGCTGTGGCCCAGCCCGTGGGAGTGGTTTCAGTCCGTCAGTCCAGCACACCTATATGGTTTGATATCATTGGTGAGAAGATGAGTATATGAAGGCATACTAATAGAATAATATTTATAACAGTCTTAGGGCATGAGGATATGCTTAACAAGGCTTAATACGGCTATCGTTATTATGCCTATGGAATATTTGATGTCTATTCCTATTCCTATTTTAAGTTTAAGTTATAGTTTTCATTAAAACAAAAAGTTACTAAGTTATTCATGCCTTATAAATCAAGAAATAACAGCTCGAATACAATGTGGATATAATGTGGGAGCATTATGTTTGCTTTAGGTACAGTGTGGATTATGTTTGTCGTTTTAGAGCGGAATTAGGTTTGGTCTTGTTTACTTCCATTATAATTATTATAATTCTATTATTAATATTATTTAAATATCCGGTGAGAGATAACTAATGTGAAAATTATATTTGCAGATCAACAACGTCACGCGTGAGGTGAAAATGAGAATACCATCAAATGGATAATCTGTCTCCGTTTGACTCTATGCCTTTGTTTTGTTCTCCCATGCTGCGAAGGAGGGCGAGCTGCCAGAGAGATGTTTTACATCCCACAGAATGCTTGTGGAAGAAACTGCTCACTCGACACAGGTCTGCTCAAAATTGGCTTTCTCAAGTGGCAGTGTGTTCGCTCTAGTATTATGGGTAGGGTGCTTGCAAAACGCTTACATGCATAATGAGCCGAATTAGCATCCACTCACCGTGAGATCCCTCATGGGAATCGACATGCGATTGGATGAAGTGCACACACACCCGCACTCATATGCATGTGACATGAACATGACCTATGCTTGTGTGAACATGGCTATTCATGGCTCTTCCTCAGTGGCCTAACAAATATATGCTAATCCTTTAAGCACTTTCATGTCTTTGACGAGTCATTCCTTCCGTTTATCTCAGCGTGGAAGGATATATCCTGTTGTTTATCTTACTTTGGCCCAATTAGACCCTTCTTTTAGAAGACGGGAGAAGGCTAGATTATTCATTTTGATTCAGAAACTACAGAGAATGGGATCTCCATTTTTCCTAATGCCATCAGACCACTTCCTCCCCAGCGTGATATTGACCAACCTCTTCTTCAGAAAATAACACTAAATCCCCGTGGCTTGCTCAGATCTAAAATGCTCCAGTGATTCGGTGAAAATGCCCAATCAGTATTCATACGCCGATATCTCCAGAGACTAGTTGGAATGAGACGGAGGATGGCGCTGAATACCCAAAAAGTACTATCAATCTTCCCCCTCACTCTAATCAAACATAGGCCTCTTGACTTTAAAACCCCCTGCCTGCAGGATAAGACTCAGCTCCAGTTTTTGGATCTTTGAGATGGGTTGTGTTTTGGTGTGATAAGACAGATGTTTATGCGGCTGTTACTAGCTCTCTGGCTGGCATGTCGGTTTGGTGCTAGATTGCATTACATTTCTGTTCATTTTATCCACCCCCCCTCCCGACCCAAGCTTAACTTACCGGCACCTGGCCAAAACAATTACACAGTAATAACTTAGAGCACCTAAAGTGTAGCACCCTGAATGAATACTAAGTGATTGAAACTGGGCTGTGTGTGTGTGTGTATCTCACTCTAGGGAGCTTTGACATGCAGTTTGACCTTCAGATGGGGATGGGGACAATTATTGTGGCCAGGCCACTTGATGCGGAGGTGCAGTCGGTCTACAACATGACTATACAGGTGACAGACGGGACCAACTACGCCACGGCACAGGTACACGTTAGTAACTATCTGTCTTTGTTCTGTGTAGAATGAATGCCGTTTCACAATGAACACATTCAAGGGGAAAATGTTAAAGGCTGGCATCCTCCAAGAAGACATCTGCTGCCATAATGCCTGGTTTATATTGTAGTTCATTTGACAGTTTATTCAAGCCAGTTTCTACCATTATACACGCATGTCCTCTTGTTTAAACAGGCAAATTAGTCTTGGTATCTATAGATCTGTAGGGGTCACGACACCCCCCTGGGCCTTGTTGTTGCCATGTTGTCTGTTTACATGCCTGGTGGATGCTAGCCGTTTGGCTGTCAAACATCATCCACAGCGATTCTGAAGACACTCAGTCTCAAGTCTTAAGTGTCAAGTCTAAATGTAGAATACCAGGCACTACTACTTGCTACTTCTCACCTCACCTACTTCTCCTCTCCTCCCTCTTTAGGTCTTCATTCGTGTCCTAGACACCAACGACAACCCTCCGATCTTCTCTCAGCCTGCGTACGACGTCAGCGTCTCAGAGGACACGCCAATGGACATGGAACTGCTGCGCGTCCGAGCGTCTGACGTGGACGAGCGGGCCCGCCTCACCTTCTCCATCTACGGCAGCGTGGATCCCGCTAGCATGCGGCTGTTCCGCGTCAACCCTGGGACGGGAGTCGTCTACACTGTAGACACGCTGGATTATGAGGCCAGGACACAGCATATCCTCACAGTCATGGTGAGGTACTAGGGAGGGAACGCATTTTTAATGATCAGGGTTGGATGAAGGGTACATTTAGCTGCTCCGTTTGGGCGTGGTGCTCGCACTGTGTTAGTGTAAAGCGATATTACACTTTTATTAATCTCTTAGTCCTTACGCAGGTGTACAGCATTAAACAATCCCTCGTTCGCGCTACGCCGATGAACCAGATGACTTTCAGTTTGACTTTCAAAAACTAAAAATACTTTTAACGAGTGAACTAAGCTGATGTCTCTACTGGTTAGTAGGCATTCTCAAGTTATTTCGATATGAAAAATTGTTGTAGGCCTAGTGTTTAATTTGATATACCTTTCCAGTGCACTTACTATGAGAGTCACAGTGCCCTTTTACTGTATAGAGCACAACAGGGATTTGTTTTTAGATATTTCTTTGTGTAGTCATGTGTTTTTTTTTGTGTTGTGTGCGTGTGTGCGTGTGCGTGCGTGTGTGTGTGCGTATGTGCAGATGTGTTTGATGGCTTGTCTTCACCTCGAAAATTATGATTCTTCTTCTTCTTGGCACCTTTATCTGCTACACTTAATCCAGCTCATTGCTTCAGCTCGTTTTCCATATTCATCACCCGCGGCCCTCTCTTTCTACTGCTCCAGGTCAAGGATCAGGAGTTCCCATTTAACCGCGACCTGGCTCGTATCCTGGTGGCAGTGGAGGACTCCAACGATAACATCCCCTACTTCACCAGCACCGTGTACGATGCCGTAGCCTATGAATCTTCACCCGCAGGGACCTCTGTGCTACAAGTGACGGCGCTGGACAAAGACAGTGGACTTAATGGACAGCTCTCCTACACCATAGAAGCAGGTGTGTCTTGGTGTTGAGACCGGCTCTGCTTCCTCTGCTTTTCATGTGTTCTTCTTTGTGCCTTTCTGTACTTTGGTAGCCTGGTAAGATTTGTGCTGCTCTGCATATCAATCTGTAAACTCTCCATTTAAAAGTCGTTTGTCGTGGAGGCGATGCAATTAGGTGTTAATCAATTCATTAGCAGGTAATTGGACCACCTTTACACAATCAGAACAAGACTCAAGTGGGGATTATATTCCGAACACAGGTGCTTAATTGCTGTTGGGACAACTGAACTACCCACCTGGATGCTGATTGGGCACTGAAAGGTTTTGAATTGAGAACTCCCCAAAGCAAATCGTAGAGGCGAGCTGACAGGATGGTTTTACCAGGCTAATACGTTGATAATGGAGATAAAATCTGGCTTTTAGGCAGCTATTTATACCACAACTGAAGTCTTTAACCTCTGTGTCCTCCTCAGGTAACTCCGGGGCTGTTTTTGGCATAGATAATTCCACGGGCCTCATCTTTATTGCTAGGGATCTGGACTTCACCTTAGTGGGCTTCTACATCCTCACCGTGAGGGTCACCGATGCTGGACTTCCTCCATTAATGGCCACAGCCTCCATCCGCATCTCCCTCATGCTCTCAGTCCTTTCCAAACCCAAATTCCTCCAGAGAGAGTTCCAGGCAGAGGTAAGGTGATGGATGGATGGAAGGATGGGTGAGTGGGTAGATAGATCATTAGAAAGATAAATAGATTTATTGTTTAAGTTTTTACACTATTTAATAAATATAATATTCCATTGAAAAGTTATTGATATTTTGATTTGATTTATTTACTTCTTTGTTATAACAAATGACACATTCTACGTTTAGACTTAATACGTGACACTATGGACTTGTGATTGTTCTCTCTGCTTCTACTCTCTCTTCTATTATGTGGTTTACTGAAGAGTATTCAATCAGTAGGTATTATAACCAGCTGTGTTGTTATGGCAGAGATCATCAGTTATAAGCCATTTGTCTATTTCCAGGTAATGGAAAACGCTACCATTGGAACACATGTGACCACCATCTGTGCCCTCAGCCGCTCAGCCCTCGTGTACCACATCGCCGCGGGAAACGAGGAGCGTTGTTTCTCTATAAACCAACACACCGGTGTCATCACCACACGCAAACTTCTCGACTTTGAGGTTCGCTGTTTTTTTTGTTTTTTTTAGCAAGACTGTAAATATTCAGCATTTGGCTGTTGACAGAATGATAAATGGAGCTCGCCTAGAAACGCGGAAAAAGAAAACAACATTTTAACTAATCTTCATTCTGTTTTTGTATGACCAGCGCACTGTGTCCTACGCTCTGGTGGTGCGTGCCCTGAGCATGGCGGGAGTGGAAGCCAGCACTAATGTCATTGTCCAGGTGGGAGACGTCAACGACAGCCCACCTGTCTTCCAACAGATTAGGTATCTGTTACTGTCCTTGTTTAACTTTGAGAACACAGAGGTTTCTGTTTAGTTGTTGCCATGTCATTATTAATGCTGTATGCATCTTAAAAACAGTGCGTTGTATTTTTGCTGTTATTGATCTAGCTTTATATATATTGTTATTGTGTTATAGGTATAAAGGCTTCAATAAAGCATCTATAAGCATTGCAGTGTGGTATAAAGCCAAATAAATTGTGACCGGTTTATTGAATATAATATATGAAGAAAAACTAGGTTATTTAGGTAATTTTTAGGTAATTTACAGTGGGATGAATTGCAAGTATTAAGGAGCAGGTAGGGGTCAGACATCTTCCTCAAGGATGCTTGTTACGCATGTCAGGGAACCTAAATTGCCCAGTTACCCATTGCACCCACTAACTACTGTTACTGCTTGTGACTTTCTGTTCATTATCTGGCTTACTTCATTACTAACAGACATAAAAGACATTGGGTGGCTAAAACCTGAAAATGTACTTTCAATCAAATATATACAGCTCTTAACATTATGTGACAGCTTTTGGAGAACGGACTTCAAATATAAAAGTAGGCTCTGTTCACATGTGAACTGTCCACTGCCAGGTATGTGGGTGTTATCAGTGAGGCTGCTCCAGTCAACAGTGTGGTCCTGGGAGAGGATGGTAGCCCCCTCGTTATCCGAGCCTCGGACCAGGACCGCAACCACAATGCTCTGCTGGTCTTCCATATAATAGATGAGACCGCTCGCATGTTTTTCAGCGTGGACTCCGGAACTGGCTCTATTCGGTAGGTGTAGCCGCCGTGCGCAATTAATAATTAATAATTTAGCTGCCTGCGGATTGATTTCACTACAAATTCATGGGAAGAATTGTACATTCTTATTTGAGTGGTTCTTGAATGTTTTAGAACAATTGCCACTCTGGACTATGAGACTTTCTCTGAGTTCTTCTTCCGTGTATATGTGAGAGACAGCGGTCAGCCTGCCAAGAGTGCTGACAGCCCCGCAGAGATAGTTATAAAGGTATGTGATTGTATTTGACTTCCTCCACAATCTAACACTACATGCCACACTTATATATATGTATGTGCAATACATATGTACTGTACATAATATAATATAAATATAATATATCCTTTTCTCGTTAAAAACGGTCTATAGGTGACAAACATCAACGACTCCCCTCCCAAGTTCTCCCAGGATTCCTACGAGACAATGCTCCTGCTGCCAACCTATGTGGGGGTGGAGGTCCTCAGGGTGGAAGCTTCAGACCCAGATCTGCTTCCTGACCGGAGCCTGAACTCCGACAAGTCTCCTGCAGCCCGGCTGGTCTATTCCCTAGCAGACAGCAGCCTGGAGTACTTCTCTGTAGAGCGGTTCACTGGTGTTGTGACCGTCACCAACGGCAACCTCAACAAAGATCGCTACCGCTTCAGAGTCAAGGTGATTGAGCCAGTTAACGGCATGCTAACTGACTCTGCAATAAAACCAAACATTAATGTCACGTCAAGTTGATTTGTTAAGTCGTTAATCACACCTGCAGTCTCATAGAGCTTCGCTAAGCCTGTGAGGCCATCGCATAAACAACACCCCGACATTTTTGGAGAAACTTTCAACAAAGCATCTATGAAAAAGCAAGTGACCTTGGCTTTAAAGGAACAAACCAATATCCAGGACAGTCAAGTGTGTAATAGGTGCCCCTGGGCAGTTTATCAATCAATGAACATTATAGAGTAGAACAGATGCATCATTATGAGGACAGATTAGATTTGTCTCTGGTGATAAAAAGGCTAATAATGGGTGGGGGTCTCTGGGGGGTGAATCTGCACCCCAGGTGCTGCCTATCATAATAGTTTCATGAAGTGATATTCCGTGGGGACATTTTCAGTTCCATTGCATGCTTCACAGAGTACGCAGGGGGTTAGTTAGTGCAGAGGTTCAGTTTACCGCTCGAAGGCTCTTACGCTGGGCAGTTGGCAGTGTTAGGTCTTGGACCCAGGTCCAAGATTTTTACCAAATGCACAGTACTGTAATACAGATAGTTGAAGTAGTGGCCTCAGAAGTAACAGGATACAATATAAGAACATAAAAACATAAGATACAAAGTAAGTCCAAAAAATGAAAAAAAACAGCAGAAATCGAAAAACAAGTAATCGTTTTAAAGACTATTAAACCTATTACAATAATAAACTGGTGCAAGTATAAACCACCAACACAATGACAACACCAGCCACGTGTTTGTTTGTTGGTTTCCAGGTATGGGATGGGCGTTACTCCAGCATGGTGCTTGTCACAGTTCTGGTCCGTGAGGCCATGGACACTGGCCTGCTCTTTCCCCTCCCAGTCTACTCTGCTTCCATCCCAGAGAACGTCACAAACGCCACCATATTGACCGTCATCAACGCCGTCGGCAACCGCCTCAACGAGCCGCTGAAGTATGCCCTGCTGAACCCTGACGGGCGCTTCTCCATTCGGCCCACCTGTGGAGCGCTGCTCACTACTGGAGTGCCCTTCGACCGCGAGGAGAAGGACAGCTATGAACTGGTGGTGGAGGCTAGGAGAGAGTATGACGTACTGAGGGTGTCTAGGGTCACCGTACAAGTACAGGTGAGTTAGGATAGTGTGTGTGTGTGTGTGTGTGTGTGTGTGTGTGTGGGTGTGGTCTGATAGATATTAGCATGAGTGACTGAGCTGCTTTTGAACACTTACACTGTCCAGTACTGACACTGGAAAGAAAAATCTTTTGTTTCTCTGTAACAATGAACCAATCATGACTAAGAGGATGTCCCAGTTGCCTCATCATAACAGGTTCAACAAAACTAGCATAGGCGGAGTCAGAAAGCTGTCAATGACCTGCATCTACAAACCCAGTCTAAGAGGCCGATTAAAGCAACCAAAGTTCTTTTCACATTTTATAGTTTCCTCTTCTGCTTCCGTAACACGCCTCTCCTTTGTCTCCAGGTGGAGGATGTGAACGACAACGCTCCCGAGTTTGTAAACCTCCCCTATTACGCTGCAGTGCAGGTGGAGGCACAGCCAGGAGCCGCCATCTTCAGGGTCTCGGCCACGGACCGAGACGCCGCTGTGAACGGAGAGGTGACCTACAGCCTGAAGGAACAGCACAGGAACTTCCAAGTGAGGGTCTCATGTCTCCCAATCTGAAGCACATTTCCCTTCATTAATATGAAGTATGCGATGAGGGACAGATCAGAATGACAAATGGTCTGTCCAAAATGGAAAGCATTGCTGCCTTACTGCCTGAGTAGCCCCCGTGCTTGCAATTCTCCTCCAGTTTGCCCATCCACTTTGACTGCCAAGGAATCTGGCTTAGACAGCTTTCCAAGGTAGCATGTTTGCCCACTGCTGACAATTCCTAACAACAGGATGCTATTTATTACCCACCAAAGCAAACACATTTCACTTTGAAAAAAAGAAATCTATCAAGAAATACAACCCAATACACAAGGTCATCCAAATGGAAGCTTTATAGTCCTGATTTCAGTTCACTTGCCAAACCTTTCTGGGAAACTCTGAGGTTGTTGTGAAGTATTGTGGTAAAATACATTCTGAGGCTTCCAGCAGCACTGTATTTACACGCTGAACCTTTTGGGACAGACTTCCAGATCTTGAGTAGTCTTGTGCTCCAAAACTGTATTTCCCTATTCCATATAGATGAACCCTGTGACCGGAGAGTTGACCCTTAAGAGGGCCTTCGAGGCTGACCTGTCCAACGCCGAGTACAAACTGGCCATCGTGGCCATGGACGGTGGCCTCCCCCCTCTAGCCAGCGAGGTGGAACTGCCGGTAACGGTGGTAAACAAAGCCATGCCCGTATTTGACAAGCCCTTCTACGGCATCACTCTCATAGAGGACGTGGCCCTGTTCACGCCGGTGCTGTCCATCAACGCCACCAGCCCTGAGGGACAGCACGTCATCTACACCATCATGGACGGAGACCCTTCCCTGCAGTTTGACATCGGGTTCGACACGGGGGTCATACGTGTGATTCACCCCTTGGACTACGAGTGCATCCAGTACTACCGGTTAACGGTGAAGGCCACGGACACGCTGACAGGAGCCAGGTCAGAGGTAGACGTTGACATCGCCGTACTAGATGTGAATGACAACGCACCGCTCTTCCAGAACACGTCGTACTCCGCTACGCTGGCTGAGAACTCAATGATAGGGACGCCGGTGCTACAGGTGTGTTTGCGTGTGTGTTTGCGTGTAATTATGTACGTCTAAATTGGTGTTTGCTATTGACTTTACTTCATATTCAACGTGGTAGACTCAGTAATGCAGCTTAATTGGATGACTATTATTATTTATTCATCAGTAGGAAAGTGTATCACCCTGAAATGTCTGTGCACAGCAGTGGTTATTTCATCTGTTGTGTTGTTGAAGCACATATTGGCAAGACGACAAATGTGTAAAGCACACTGAGTGATCGCGGCTCTGTCACACTGAATTCCTTCCAGCACCTGAGGGTGTTGTTCTCTAATTGACCCTATATTCTGATTAGGTCAGATCAACATTCTGACATGTCTGACATTAGCTAATGGCATTTTTTAGTTTCGTTTTTTAGTATAGTCAGTGAATTACATTTTGTTAGGACGTAAGAATATTTTTTGATCGTAATTAGAAAGTAATGTGGTCCCTCAATTTGCTCTTGAGAACAATATTCATTATTAGAAATGGCAAACCTTGTTGCTCAATATTTAATAAATCAGAAGACTGCCCACTAAGAACAAAAATACATTTCATTTTGAGTTAGTGTTTTGACTGTAGGTTTAAGCAAACTGGGGCAGGAAATGTTTTGTAGAACAAAAACAAAACCATTTTGTAATGTACTTATTTTTGGTCATGCAGTTCAAGATGGAACTATGTTTTCTTGTTACATTTTTGTTCCCAAATGTATGTATGAGGGGAGTCTAATTTTGAATCATTAATGCTTATACTGTAGCCTACATGATTATACCACAGATAATGAAATATAATATCTCAGGGAAAAAAAATAATCTTATAGACAGCTTGTGGTGAATCTTAACGCAATCCACAAGGAATAACATTTTGATATGTGTAGTTAGTATAGAGTGAGGGAACAAAACGAAGGGTAAAATTGTTTTAGTTGCCTGTCTTGACATCTTTCTTTAAAATGAATCATGTATTTTTCTCCTAATTAATTTATTTTTTATCTACTTTGTTCAGGCATTATGCTCTAGATAAAATAAAAATTTAATGTGCCCTAGAAAGTATAAAAAAAAATTATGTTTTGATGTATATTTTTGGTTGCTTGTGCCAGTTCCATATCTCTGAACGCCAGACCTGAATTCACGTCGACTCAGTATGAGAATGTATATGTCACGAGAGAGTCAAGATCTCCAGAATAAAGCATGAAACGCTGCTGACATTTCTGTTATTCTCCTCGTAGGTGTTCGCTCAGGACCAAGACTCAGACAGGAACGCAGCAGTTACATACCAGATCTTATCTGACATCTACAACAGCACAGACTACTTCCACATTGACAGCAGCAGTGGGCTGGTGCTCAGCGCACGCATCCTTGACTACGAGCTCATTCAGTGCTACACCTTCATAATCAGAGCTACAGACAGCGGCGAGCCGGCCCTAAGCAGCGACGTCGGCGTCACTGTAATTATTACTGACACCAATGACAGCCCTCCTAACTTCAGCCAAGCGCTGTACGAGGCATATGTGAGCGAGCTGGCTCCTCAGGGACACTTTGTGACCTGTGTTCAGGCGTCGGATGCTGACATCTGTGATGCGAACAAGCTAAGGTAAAGCGAAAATGAGTTCAGATAGTGTGTGTGTTTGTTTTTTGTGTTTTTTCTGTTTTAATAGTTTTAACTGTTTTAATTATTATATAAGTGCACCCCAGCTCACTGTTCATGATGGAAACTTAAAAGTACACAAAAGTGCTGTAGGGGGGCGATAGAGAAGAATTGAGCGCTGTTGGGGGGGGAGAAAAGAGGAGTGTGAGCCTTTTAGGTTTGAGAGGGACACAGGTTTCAACACTGGTTTCAACCACAAGGGTAATTCCAAACACAAACTGAATGGTGTACCATAAACTCAAATTATGTAATTAGAAGGCAGTAATTCAAACTATGGGCTTTAGTGTGGTTAGTGTAGAGCAAGATTTGGATAAATTATGTTATTACTATCAAATCTCTTTCCAATCTCTTGGTATTCTTCTTGCTGTAATGGCCCACTGTTGTATGGATTTAGAGACCACACTGGTGTTGCCATCTGCCACAGTGAAATATTATTTTTTAAATTCCTCTAGGTACAGTATAGTTTCAGGAAATGAGAGGATGACTTTTACAATGGACCAAGACACAGGCGTGCTCAGTCTGTCCAACAAGAGGAGACAGGGCATGAAGCTGTTTTGGCTTCTCAACGTGTCGGTGTCTGATGGGGTCTTCACCAACACTGCTCAGGTCAGACATAATCTCTCAAATTGCCCTGTAGCTCTGGCATTTCATCAAACCCTTTCTTAACCTTTCAGAAGTTGATTCAAAGGTCCCATATAACATTCTGTTTAATTTGGTAGTCTTATGCCCTAACTTGATTGGCTATCTGACTAAAAAGAATTTTGGCAAAATGAAATGTTAGACAAACAGATTTCAAAATTAATATAGCGTTTTCATGTCCCTTCAGTCAACACACTGACCACCCAACTGGGAAAAAAAAATTATAATCTGACATGTTTTAGGAAAAAATTATTTGACTGTCAATCACAAGACCAAGCTTTATGAAACGTAAACGTTGAAATGTTTTTTATATTCCGCTAATTAATTAATGATATTGAATGACATTGGCCTTAATGCTGGCAATACTAGGGATGTCCCGATCCGATATCGAAGATCGGAATCGGGGCAGATCCAGGCATTTTTTAACTGATCAGTGTTACAAGCAGTTTCTCATACTGTAACTTCTTCATACTAAAGACAGAATACAAAGGAAAGAGCTATGGGTTTTTTTTCTTTGAAAGAACTATCCAGTAAGAAAGTTGATCTCAGTACGTCGATATACGATACAGTATACTAGTATAGATACAGTTATAGGCCAACTATATTTCAATATTTATTAATCGGATCGGAATCAGCAGCTATAAATATTGAATGTGTTGGATCGGATTGGGAAACCCAAAAAGTTGATCGGGACATCCCTAGTCAATACAATGAAAACATATCTATCAAATGTAATGCTGTAATGGTGATTCACAGGTGAGTGTGCTTGTGCTTGGAGCTAACCTGTACAGCCCAGTGTTCAGCCAGCGCTTCTACCTGGCCGAGGTCAGAGAAAATGCCCCACCAGGGTCAAAGGTCATTCAGGTGATGTCATGGCCCATTAAACCTGAGATTACAAATGTGTTACTTTCTGTGATAAGAGATATACATAATGCGTTATTATTTTGGGTACAATTATCGAAAGTAGAGTGTATACAGACTATAAATATGTTTCACTCTCCAGGTGCACGCAACAGATGAGGATGCCGGTTTGTTCGGCCAGATCACCTACTCCTTCATCAATGACCTTGGGAAGAGTCAGTTCACCATTAGCGCTGATGGAGTCATCACCACAGCTCAGAAACTAGACAGAGAGAACCCCCTTAACAAGGACATGGTGTTGACTGTAATGGCCCTGGATGGTGGAGGTACTGTTGATAATCGCTCAATTCTCACCTTACATTATTTACCTTACCGTTTGCTTTGCATCAGTTTGTTCAGCTGAAGCGAAATACATGTACAGTGGTATGCAATGGCATGATCTGAATCTACGTAGTCAAATACTGAAGGATACTCAAAACATGAATTTGGATTGTCATTGTCAATGTTACTATTACTGTGCATCCTGTAATAGAACGCCCCCCCAGTTTACTGGTTACGTCTGCAGTGCAGTGCATTTATGGTCAGTCTTTGTTCCAGGCCGGGCTTCGTTCTGCACTGTACGAGTGGTCCTAGCTGACGAGAATGACAACGCCCCTCGCTTCCGAGCAGTGGAGTACAGATTGAGCATCAAAGCTAACACCGCCAAGGGCTCTCTGGTCACCCAGATCCAAGCAACAGACTCTGACGCCGGGCCCAACGGACGGGTCACCTACTCCCTCTACAGCGAGGCACGTCTGTCACTGGTGGATGTGCTAGAGGTCAGTAAGCTTGTTCATTAAGTGATTATTTGTTTTTGGCTGTTGCGTAATGGGATGTGAAAGCACATTTGACATACAGTATGCTATTTAATGCAGCCACATATGGTAGAATCCAATAGTCTTGTCATTGTTAAAGAACAAATTTAGGATATCTCAGGGGAAATAAAACCAATTATGGTGTACAGAATAAAATTTAAAATTGTACGTTTTTAATTTAGCCAGAATTTCTCCTGAAAAGATTATTGTGTAAAAGTCATATTTGGCCCCATGTGTGACATCATATCTGGATTGTAACCAATCATCTCTGAAATATCCATCCATATCTATATCCATCTCCTAATCTAATTATGCTTTGTCCTGGGCCTAGGTGGAGCCAGACAGCGGTTGGATGATGACAAAAAGTAGCGTAGACCACCTCCAGGGGACTGTCCTGTCCTTTTTTGTCAAAGCAATGGACTGTGGCTCGCCCGCCAAACACTCCCTGGTTTCTGCCTTCATCCACGTGCTCCCTCCAGATGCTTTTGTCCCCTCTTTCAGCCAGCCGCAGTACTCCTTCACTATACCCGAGGACACAGCGGTAGGTACCGCCCTGGGTTCTGTCTACCTTGGCCCTGGACAGACGGGGTTCTTCTCTGTGGTCCGAGGCGAGACTGTGGACAGTAACCAGGCAGGGACCTTCCTGGTGGAGAGAGAGACGGGCTTGATCAGGCTGGTCAAGCCTCTGGACTACGAGCAGGTCAGCATCTTCCGCTTCAAGGTTTCGACCACGTCAAGAAGAGACCTGATCGAGTCTGTCGCCACTGTGGACTTGGAGGTCAAGGTTGGTGATGAAGAAAACTCTGGAGCCTGACAAGTAGTTGCTTCAAAATTCTATAATGTATCCAGGGGCGTCACCAGGGAGTGGCTTAGGGGTGCTGTAGTACCCCTAGGATAGCCACAGCACCCCCAAGAAAATTCTGTGGTTTATTTAGAATACTTCATAAACGTCCAGGGAGTAAAGGAAACAAGAGTGATTGTAAAGGTGTAGCCAGAGGTCGCATTAACCAAATATTTTCCGTAATAGACTGTAGACTGAATTTTTTTAACAAGGACGGAAAAATCTGAAGGCCGTCCGTCATTCTGACAGATTAGATTAGAACACTGAGGGCGATCGTAACTTTATGTAATTCATGCCCTGTTCAGTTGATGCGGAGTGTGAATTGTTATATATTATAAATTAATATATATTTTCATTAATGCTATGTATATTTTACAAAGTTCGTTCCCATCACACTCTATTAAGGTCATTTCATTGCTACTCTCTTCCTCAGTTGCGCTGCTTCCACTAGTGCAGCTCATATAAATTAGAACTTTTATCCAATCAGATTTTCCACCTGTACTATCTCTGGGGGGGGCCTTCAGAATTTCGAGTGAATCCCCTCTGCTTTTGAAGTAAATGAGGACGACGTCATATTCTTTAACTAATCAGACTTCAAATTTGCCACGTTGGGCATTTTCTTTGACAAGCCTGAGCCTTCTTGCTTGGCTAGCCGCCAGGTAATTTTTCGTGTTGCATTTTTCATGTGGCGTGATCCTCAGGCCAGTTACTGAAGGAAAACTAGCTAGCATGGACCACCGCAGGATGAATATTGTTTTCAAATAGCGATTCGTCATTTGGTGAGTTTTCATGTGTATGGTACTATTGTGATTCAATTTGTGAAAGTACACACAGTCAATTTAGGCTACATATAGTTTTTTGACTGCATAATAATATATATATAAAGATGGTTATGCGCCTATAAAAAATACGCATGTCCAACTTCATGTAGCCTAACGTTTTGTATTTTGGCCTTTGACTTTAGACTGAAATGTGTTGGTTGCTAGTGCTGCTTGGTCTGCTTGGTGAGAGTGTTGCTTTCCGTATTTAGACGCAAGGTTGGTCTGTGTTTGTGGCAACCTAATACTGTTACGAGCGTTTTGAGAAACTGTCCTATTAGAGTGTAATCTAGTTTATATCCAATGAGATGAATATCTCGTCTTGTGTTTAACACTGATTGTACAGTACTGTCGCGGAGCGGGTACTGCATGTGTCGGGGGTGTCGCATTAGAAATTAAACTGGCGACCGGCACATTAATGGGAAACCCCACATTTCAGAGCACCCTTTTTGAAAAGTCAAGCAACCCCATAGCACCAGCAAAAGAAAATCTCTGGCGCCGCCCCTGAATGTGTCCATTTTCAGAAAAATATTGTTAGGACTCTTTTACATTAAATTATGATTTTTCATTGTACAGATCTTAGATGTGAATGACAACAAGCCAGGATTTGAAACCAGCGCGTATTTTGCCACTGTGACGGAGGGCATGCCAGTCGGTACTAGAGTGGTCCAGGTGCGAGCGCTTGATCCAGACTGGGGTTCTAATGGCCAGGTGTGTCTCAACAGTTCATTTTGCTCTGGAACTACAAATACTCTCAAGCCTGTATTTCAAAACATTGGAGAAAAAACTCCCAGTAATGATTCAAAATGTAATGCTTCATGTATTGTTTGATTTATCTATTCCGAATTCATATTCAAATTTAGTTGGAAGTGTTTAATATGTTTAAAATGTTTAATGTGGGATTTTTTTCAATCCCAGGTGACATACAGTCTTGGAGTCCTACTCACCCAGAACCTGGAGCCTAAAAGCGACGGTGGACCCTACAGTAGCCTCGCTGAAGCAGGGTCTGTGTTCTCCATCGACAGCAAGACCGGCTGGATCACCACCGCCAGCCAGCTGGACCAAGAGACGTGCTCCAGTTATGGTTTTGAAGTGGTGGCCTCAGACATGGGCGAGGTCCAGTCCCTCTCCTCGACCGCAGTGGTGACCGTCACCGTGTCGGATGTTAACGACAACCCGCCGCGGTTTGAGAGGGAGTTCTACCGCGGTGCTGTGATGGAGAGCGACCCGCTGGGGGAGGTGGTGGCCGTTCTCAGCACCAAGGATGGAGACGCCGCTGATCAGAACCGCCTTGTCACCTACCACATTACTGGTGAGGGCCTATTTAGTTGACAACTGACTCGTTTGTCAATTAATTTACCAATTGTGTGTGATTATTTAGCATACGTTGCCGCTGTTTACCTGGGTGACGATATACAGTAGGTTTTGTGAGAATCCCTTTCCCAGAGGAAACCGTGTATTTGTGCCAATAAGGGGTTATATTTACAAGCTCTAAAAATAGGGTAGTATCAAGGGTCGATTCATCCGTTAAGCAGGTCCTGTCATCACTGTTCCAGGGTTATCTGTACCACAGGAGGGTAGACTAGTCCACAGATCCATTCCAATATTCCAAAAAAACGGGTAATCATTCCTTAAACTCATTCAACTGTTTTGCCACTTACTACTTGCTCTGCCACGCCCAAGAGCTGTCTGTTGTCTGCTTTTATTTCCCAGGTGCTGCAGGTGTCCTGATTGCTAATGACTGACTAACTAACAAACTCACTTTCACAGCTGAGGTTGCTCCATTGTCTGAGCAGCCTAGCAGGGAGGTATCGTCCCTCCCAGTGGGCGGTTCCCTCCTGTTGGCTGTCGTTGGCCCTCGTTGGCCCTGTGTTTCCTCAGTCTCAGCACATTCTATTCTCTACTCTACTGTTCTGATCCGCAGGGGGTAACCCTCGCGGCGTGTTTGGTCTGGAACTGATGCAGGGCCAGTGTAAGGTATATGTGAGTAGCCTGCTGGACCGAGAGCAACAGGACTGGTATCTCCTTAACATCACGGCCACTGATGGCCTGTACGTCACCCACACTGCTGTGGAGGTCACTGTCATGGACGCCAATGACAACAGCCCTATCTGCGATCAGGTCAGCATCCTCATCCTCCCAATCTCCGTCGCATACATTAATTGAACACTGATTGATGTATAAAACACCATAATATCATCATGCCACTTCCCTTTATCAACACAGCCAGTTTTACCCTTCTACCCACCACCACAAGTTAAATGTTGTCTTAATTGCATTTCAAAAGGACATCACATTATAAGTTCTAACAACATACCACATTTGGTAAATCGTCATGTTGAGAAATCACAGAACCTCGAAATCATTGCCCTGTTGTCATCTATTTTAAGAAAATGTGTTTTTAATATGTGTTAAAATATGCATATGTTGAAGTGTGCTGGTAAGGGGGTATGTTTTGAGCGACTAAAACGTACTGCCAATTGATTAATTATTGATTGAATACTGTATTATACATTATACCAGGGTACTTCCTGGGTGAAATACTACTTGCAATGAAATCCTGCTGAGATGCAGCAAGCTGCTTTTTAAGGTTTGGTGGAGAACCGCAAAGAATAAAAACAACTTTATGTTGGATAATGAACTGGAATCTGTTAAATTGTTGCATAAAACACCAGTGTAAAGCAGAGTACAATGTAATTGTACTTATTTGTAGGTCGTTTTGGATAAATGCGGCTGCTAAATGACCGAATTGCAAAGCCTTTTGGGTATCTTGAAAAGCGCTATTTAATGATTATTATTAAGGAAGTGTGTATATTTTGTCAGGGTTATTTTTGTTGCAATATTAGATGGCACTAGGACATTGCTCTGTTCAACAACCATGATTAATACTGTTCTAAAATTGATCTTTGTAAGGAAAAACACAAAAAAATGTATAAATTAGGTTAAAATATAATTGTGCTGTGGTTGCCATTTGGGACCAATTTCCCTTCATTTGGCTGTATACTGCGATTGGATTGAACTGAACTTTATTAGTTCAGTCTCATTCCGCTTTTTTGCTCCCATTGAAACACTTTAAAAATCAACACCTTGTTTTTCTGATTCTGTCAGTTCTTTACCTGAAACTTGACTAAGGATAGAGCATTTGACTGAGAGGTACAAAGAAATAGAGACAGTGTGCTTTGTTTAAAACTCATTACATTATTAATACATTTCTAGTTCATATTTTTGTATTATTTATATATTATTTGGTATTCATTTTCTATGTCTATCCTCTCTGGTTGATAGTGGCATTTTTTCTCTATGTTATACATACTGTACCTCTAATAAATAACAACAAAATGGACTTTATTTATATGAAACATTTAGAGATTGTAGCTTTAACCCAGGTCTATTTCCTGTTTGTGTAGTGGGACTACCTCAACTGTAGAGGTCACAGGGTTTATTTCTTGAAGGTCGAACGTTACTGTTAAGTCTGTGCTACTGACATAATGGACGTAGGTCAGGGCATTGCAATGTGTATTGTTTCTGTGTTTTGTGTGTACAGGCAGTGTATACTGCCTCTTTTCCAGAGGACATCGTGGCTAACAAGGGCGTCCTGACAGTTGGTGCAACAGATGCTGATTCAGGCTCCAGTGCTGAGATCCAGTACTCGCTGTTTGGCATCGGAGTGGAAGACTTCTTCATGGATGCAAACACTGGTGCTCATATGCTTGCATTTTGACTGTTGCTAAATTAATTAATTAATTCATCTTTAAAGGTATCCTTAGTACTATAACTTCTATACAATTCAAATTCCAATTAATCCATGTCACCTCTGTATCTCTCGTTCTCTGTCTGTTGTATTATCTGCGTAAACTCAGGCGAGCTGCGTACAGCCACCATTATGGATCGGGAAAGGACAGCCAGCTACAAACTGATTGCCCAGGCGACCGATGGAGGTGGACTTTTCTGTCGTTCAAAAATGTTCCTGAGGCTGTTGGATGTGAATGACAACCCACCGTCTTTCTCCTCCACCCAGTACTTGACCAGTGTTTACGAAAACGCTGTGCCCAAGGCCCTGCTCACCCGGCTGCAGGCCAGTGACCCCGATGAAGGTAACCCGAGTAAAGGTGTCCTGCTTGGTCACATTATCATGTCCCATCTTGTTTGGTTAACGACTTGGTGAGTGTAGTTTCATGCTCCCAGAGGAATGCCCCTCCCTAATAGCCTGGTAAAACCATCCTGATTTTGCATTCTTCATGATTTGTTTCCGCTCTGTGTATCAGTCTGGAAACCATCATTGGAAACTACCATTTTTACCAGACGATTGAACCACATTCAACCAATAAAAAAACCACGTGGGGACGATTTTCCAAACACAAGCATTTAACTACTGTCAGCACCAACTTAACTACCCACCTGGAAGCTGATTGGCTGAAGGTTTTATAACCGTCGAAGCAGAGCAAATCGTAGTGGCGTCAGGATGGTTATATCAGGCTACCATTTCCACACACCCGCAGTTGTGTTTCCAAACTAGCTGCGGTAGAAATTTGGGGTTCTGAAGGTCTCTCACTCTCTCATCGTCGTCCGCTTATCCGGAATCGGGTCGCGGGGGTAGCAGCTCCAGCAGAGGACCCCAAACTTCCCTT
>JAOEHI010051124.1:0-19354 GCA_025447815.1 Percopsis transmontana | reverse complement strand
AAGTTTCACTTTTTGAATGGAATTACTGAAATAAATCAACTTTTTGATGATATTCTAATTATATGACCAGCACCTGTGTATATACTATATAGTGTATACTGTATATAAATATATACACACAGTAGTAAACTTTACCCTACTTTAGTATAACTGTATTGCAATTTTACAGTGATTACATTTGTTGTGTTTTGCTGTATTTACTGTTTACACTTTCATGTTGTAGGCCCACTATATGGTATTAATATTGTATTGGCATTACGCTATTGCCTCCACTTTATTAATCCTTGCAGTGCAACTGCTTTAGTTTGCTATTGGATTTAATATAAAATCGTGCACAAAAGTATCAGCTAAATGTCTAAAAGAGCTTTACTTTAATTAAGAGTTTGTTACCTGTGCTGCTAACAGCGCCAAAGAGAGCCCCAAGAAGGAGCCGAACAATCAAGAACTGATATGATTGGCTGAAGAAGTACCTATAGATAGAACCTGGTAGGAATCTCTCTCCAAGTCTCTCCAAGGCTGAAAATAAGAGCAACACAAAAACCACAGTAGCTATTAAAGTGAAAATGGCGGATGCTGCTAGTGGTGAAGGAGAAGAGAGAGATTTAAAAATTGTGGACGCTGAAGCAAATTTTAAATCGGAAGTGTGGAAGCATGTGTTTCCCCATGACAAGAAATTAGAAAAGGTGACAGATAGACAAAAAACAATATGCAGACACTGCCAAACTGCGGTGAAATAAATGTTGGGGTAAAATTAATACCTAATCTATGAGGTAGGTACAGTGGATATAAAAAGTCTACACACCTCTGTGCCTACACACATCTCAAAAATGCCAGGTTTTTGAGATGTAAAAGAATGAGACAAAGATAAATAATGTCAGAACTTTTTCCACCTTTAATGTGTCCTATAACGTGAACAATTCAATTGAAAAACAAATTGAAATCTTTGAGGGGGAAAAATAATAAATAAAAAACTCACAATAATCTGGTTGCATAAGTGTGCACACCCTTAAACTAATTCTTTTGTGAAGCACCTTTTGATTTTATTACAGCACTCTGTCTTTTTGGGTAGGAGTCTATTAGCGTGGCACATCTAAGTGGGCAATATTTGCCCACTTCTTTGCAAAAGCGCTCCTAATCTGTCAGATTGGTAGAACATCTCCTGTGCACAGCCCTCTTCAGCTGAAGACAAACAGCCCCAAAGCATGATGCTGCCACCACCAGGCTTCACTGTGGGTAAGGTGTTCTTTGGGTGATGTGCAGTGTTGTTTTTGCGCCAAACATACCTTTTGGAATCATGGCCAAAAAGTTCAACCTTGGTTTCATCAGACCATAACACATTTTCCCACATGCTTTTGAGGGACTTGTTTGTTTTTGCAAAATTCAGCCGGGCTTGGATGTTTTTCTTTGTAAGAAAAGGCTTCCGTCTTGCCACCCTACCCCATAGCCCATTCATATGAAGAATACGGGAGAGTGTTGTCACATGTAGTACACCAGACATTTCTACCGCAAAGCGGTAGAACCCTTCTATGACCCCTTAAATGCTGCTTGCAGCTTCAATTATTAGGGGTCAAGCACTGAAGGTACACACATTTCCTCTCTCCAGCCATGACATATTAGAGCTGTTGGCTGAGCTAAGGGATGACTTGGAACCAGTTACAAGAAAGAGTCACGCAATACCTGCCATGCCCAAACTTCTTGCAACTTTGCATTTCCTCGCGTCTGGGTAATTTCAGCGTACTGTAGCTGTTTTCCAAAGAATTCCATGTACTCGGGACGCGCTGATTCGAAACCATATGGAAACCATTAGAACACACAAACCCCTTATTTAATAATGCTGCCTCCATGGTGTTTGCACCGGTTGTCATTTAAGCAATAATTCTTGGTAGATCATCCGTAACACATACAGGCTATTACATGGAACTGATATAGGTTAAGCATCATGCTCAAGGATGATGCTTACAAACCGACGACCTTCTGGCTGGGAGGCCAACACCTACATCACTAGACTATCCTACCCTCCCATAAACATGTTAAAAAAATCTAAACAGAAATCTGTATGGAGTACTAAAAAGTTCAAAATGTTGTAATACTTGCAAAGCTGTAGAGGTACTAAAAGATGACTTGGTAACGAGTATAGATCGCACATACCAGCCTCATTGAGTTTCTGTTGGTATCTTGTCTTATTTGAGACATCCAAGTTGTTTAAAAGACTGGATAAGGGAAGATTGTATTTAACCGCAGGTGGGTCAGTATTGGAAGTCAAAAAAAATTTACCTAAAGAATGGTAGTGTAAACACTGTCGGAACATTGGTAAAAGTGACGTAGGTCAAAATCTTCAATAGTGATGTTGATATACTAACTTGTCACTGTAATGAGATTGGTCAAATGTCAAAAATACATACACGTGAGAGTGATTTAAATATTTCCCTAAATAATATAACAGTATATAGGCCTAAATGAAATGGTTGAATTTTGTATTTGTATTTCATGTTTCTAATATTGTTTTTAATATTGCCATTATGAGTGCACATGAAATACACTTAAATTATTTAAAAGTAGTACTATAGTTTAGTACAACTTAAGTGATCTTAGTAGTGCCAATTTAACATACTTTATAAAAAGTACATTTTAAAAAAGTATAATATTTTGGGTAACGTTATATATTTTTTTAACATTTGTTGTGCAAATACAATAAGGGAATAACTATCTATTGACTTGTCTATTGCTTTTGTTGAGGTATATTAAAGCATTTGACAATGTAATAAGTTAATGACATCTTAATGAAAAGTCCAAATTGTACCACTGTAGTTGAGGTCAACGAATGTATTCATGTCTGCGCGCAGTGCATCCCTTCCCTACCGCAAACCTGGGGGTGATTAGCGCTCCCAGGTGCATCTTATTGCGGAATTAGATGCACTCTATTTATGTTCAGCAACGGTTGGTCATTGTTTCTGGCGTTCATGCCCTGTAAGCTTTGTTCGCATATTAAATATACCCTTCACGCGTACAATTGCTGGTTCGCCTGTGTGTTTTTCTCTGGCTCGTGCTTGCTCTCGCTTGCTCTCGCTAATCACCCACAACGCCTCACAATTCATTACACAGCATTTGACAGTGTAATAAAACGTAATGACATATTTATGACAAGTCCGAATTGTACCACTTCAATTCAATTAATGTTTTGATGACACTGTTAGAAATGCATTTGACAGTGTAATATAACTTAATGACATTTGAATTAGTTGTCAAAATTGTACCACTGTAGTTGAGGTCAAGGAAAATGTTAATGACACAATTATAATGGTCTTATGAGTTATGACAGCCAATGTCAAAACCAACCACAGTTTGTAATGTTAACACATAAAGCTGAATATTTTGTTTAAGTTTGATAATTAGGCCTGCCATGGCATGTTCATGACAGGTTATGTTGTCTTAGTTCATGTCAAGTGTCAACTAAAGACATTCCAAACAATGTCAACTCGACATTAAAAATTACATAATTTACCAAATTACACTTAATGACAACAGTCAAACATTCATAAAGACTCCTTTATGTTCATGACAGGTGTTAATGTAATAGTTATGACGGTGTCATGTCAGTGTCATGCACACCCCTTCAAATAAAGTGTTACCAAATATTATTGTTCATGCTATATATTTTTGAAATCACACTCAAGAACTCAGATCTAATTGCACAACACACATCTCACTCACCTCACCACAACATTTCTTTCTTAGCAAGTGAACATTCCTACCATGCACTAGGCTCCACTTCCAGGCCCCTGACCACTCAGAAGGTGCTGGTCATTTCAGTATTGTAGAACCCATAGCAGCAAAATGTAAATTCCTTTATCAATATGATTGATGCATACCTACCTTACCTACATTGCTATCCTACTAGACCTACTACACTACTACCATATTATATGAGAGCCTGAGCTACAGGCACACCAACTGTGCCAGTGCTGTTGATGGAGGGGGGTACAGGTATAGCCAAGTTATCTTGCAAGCTGTAGCTGCCAGTAGGAGTAGCAGTATATGATGCACGCTGATGGACCAAACACAGCTGTTCGAGAAAATACACATCACTATCTGTGTTGAACCTGGACACCAGATTATTAATACTATCAGAAGTACAAATAGAAAGGGTTTTGTGAATGGACAGTGTATGGACAGTCATGTCAATGTATTCCATGTCCACATGTATTATCTGAATCAACCAAAATCTAATACTGTGCATTTTATGTGTACTAAAAAGCTAATTTGAACCATATATGAACCCTCATAGGTGTTCAGGGTATATGAGGAGGTCTTTTTAAAAACAGTAGCTTGAAAAATGCTTAAAAGCCGGATGAAAGGCCTCTTCTCCTTTTCAGCCCTTTTCAGTTTGCTTATTAGCTTAGTCTTTGTTGGGTCCTAATATGGTAATCAGACCAAATTTCTATGAGGCTCTGCACGTCCTCACGACTCCAGATTTGTCCCATGTTCCCATGCTGCTTGCATTCTGTGAACAAACACTTGTCCTCCCATAATGCACAGCGCAGCTGACTACGGCAACTGGTTTAGTCCAAAAACGGGGGAGGGAGGGCAGATTAAGGTCCGATCACGTCCTCACCACAAACTAACAGAATTTGTTTGATAGCGTACTGAGACTACCTTTTCTAGGGGGTCTCACTTGTTTGGTCCGCTTTTGGTGTGCACCCGAGTGTGAGTGCTGCATTCACACCTGCTCAAATGAACTTGATTCAACCGAACTAAAAGAGGCAGGTGTGAAAGCGCCCTAAATAAAATGTATTAGAAATGCACAACCAAATGTAATTATCAAAGAATTTAGCATAAGTAATCAATGTAGTCTGGTTTTGAATTGGACAACTTCCTTATTTTATGTTTTGGGAATGATCTATCAGATAAGCAGGTGATTAAATTAAAAAAATAGTTTCAATCTAAACAGTGATATATAATTATAAGATAAGTTAATCTAAAAAATGTAAATGTATAATACTGTTCAAGAGCCCTAAATGGAAGTTTTCAACTGTCAAATAAAATAAAACATCTTATCGGATGGGTGGTGAGAAATGTTGAATTGTTAAGATTTCTTGTGTGATAAAACTTTTTAAATGCTTCAACCACTTACTGGTATGTAGAGTTTGATCCTGGTCTCTTAGGTCTACTATCTGCACCATGGTCTCTCACTCATTCCTTTCTGTTTTGGTCCTACAGTATGTGCAGTAGTTTCAGTTAAGAAAGACTGTGCTTTTTAAAAGTAAACACTGGATTGTCACTCTATAAACAGGCCTGTTCCCCATGACAACAAAATAAAATGAATGATGGCTTCTTCTATCACCAATCACTCGGAAGTTCTGTTCTACTATTAGTTTCGGGTATCACTGATAGGACTATTGGCTTGTTTGTATGTATGTATGACATCACGCCAGTACGTTGCTGTGGCGGGAAGCTCAGAGGAGGCAACACTCAAAAATTAGAAATTCACATAGAAGAAATCAAAATGCCTAAGGTTTGTGTAGTTTACGGTTGTTCAAATCGATCCAACCGAGAAACCATAAGGAGTTTCTATCGAGTACCAAAGGTTGTAGTCCATAAGGGGGACCAATGTAAAAATATTGACCGAAAAGCGCAGGTGTAACAGCAAATTCTGTGACAGCAGAGGTCGCTGTTGCGCATTTAAACCAAGGGGCAACATTCTAATCTTAAAAATGAAGCCAATACGTAAGTGACAAAACTTGCAAATCGTCGAATGGCGACTTGAGGCTGGCTCCAAAAGCGAGTCAATCTCCATGTTAAAATGTCCAACTTTACAGCAGAAATAAACATGTTTACAGCCTGGGACAAAAAACGGTTTTGGTCTCTACAGCTAGTTTCCCCGTTCATGACAACTGTACAGGGGGTGAATTTTTTTATAACTCATCAGTTTAAATTATATTAGGCCATACATTTATGAATAATTAAGGGATTTTGAGTGACAGCTATCCAGGTGGACCGCCGATGACTTTCCTCAGGAATCGCTAAAACTTGACTTCTCTGTCGTTGGTCCTTTCTGAACATTTTAATAAAAATAGCTGAGATAATATGGCTTGCTGTGCTATTAATTGTACTAACAGACCATCTAAGAGGTCTGTGCTCCAGTTTTTTCGGTGAGTGTTTTATGTTAACATCAGTCAACAAACACTTCGGCTAGCTTGCTAACAGCGTTCAATATGGTCAGCCTATCGGCTTTCCTACCGATGTCTCGTTGCAAAAATCAATACAAGATATTATATATGTTTTTATTTGGTGTCATTCAGTCATCCTAATGCACAGACAATGATGAAATTATAAATTCTGTCCATGAACTTTAGACCGTATAAACTTTGAACGGCACTCTTACCAGCTCTTTACGACCATTGACTATAAATTGTTCACGACTGAAGATATATATGCAAAGTTTTTAATACCCGTTCCTGAGAGCCACCGCCCATCCAAACCCAGGTTTACTACACGTATAACTTCTTAGTAATGCTGCTTTGGTCAATTACAACAGAACAATTCAACATATAGAGCAGTTCACTATAGGATCCCAAAGTTTTCTTTCTGTTAACAATAGTGTTACATCACTTCTGTAGGATAAAATGAAACGATGGCAACATCTTAAAATATATAGATGGCAGTCAAAAAATACATTTGTTTGGAGTTGTCAAAGTCTAGTAACCAAAATTGATGCTTACAGTTTTTGCTGTGTGTCACGTTAGCTGGCGTGGTGGAAAGGGTGTCAGATGTGACGTTAGCCATGACCAAGAGATCTATTGAAAGAAATACACCATGTAACAAATATTGCTGCCATAACATGATATTGAAGTTCCACCTTGTTTGTCCTGAAGCTGGAATCCTCCTGCCACACACTTCCACCAGGACTGCAGTTCTCTTGGGGGACTTGGAGAAAAACGTTGCAAAAGCAGAGATGTTGGCAAAAAATATTTTAACGGGTGTGAGAGATGAGCAGGCCTGTTGCATTGTAAGGTTTAACTGATGGGCATAGCAGTGCACAAAATGCGCGTGCGGGAACATTCCCTTTAACCTGGCCTGCAATCCTGATGATGTGCCGCTCATTACAGCTGCCCCATCGTAAGTCTGTGCAGTCAGTTTGTTTTCCAATTTATAGGGCTGGAGCTTCCCTCAATAGTTTGTTGAGACCAACCGTAGTTCTGTACACTAACGGGGAGAAACTGAGAAATCTCTCCATGACGGAACCTTCGGTGACTTACCTGAGCACAATCACGCACTGGCTTACACATGCGACATCGGTTGTCTCGTCAGCTTGCACAGCCACAAATGGTGCCTCTGAAAGTTCATCCGCCAGTTTCTGTCCATAAACCGCTAACATACAATCAAGCAACTAATTTTTTTTTTAACAGCTCGTTGTGTTTCTGCGCAGCGATGCAGTGGCCCTCATCAACTTTACCCAGCATTGATAGCTTTACGCTGTTTCCAATGTGACTTGTGCTGCATTCATGTTTATTGATTTTGTCGGTTAAATGTTTCAAATCCACAATTCCTTGTTGGGTCCATGCCGTGTCTCCAAAAAGCAAACAGGGGAGACAAAAAATTGCATTCTTAGCTACACTTGCCGTTAGCCAGTCTTCGCTGAAACCAAGCAACACAAAACCTACGATTTTGTCGTTTGTCTTTTTGTTATTTTAACATCTTTTGGATGATGTGCCCTCAGTCTCTTCACTTCCCATTTTTCCTCCAAAGACATTGAAGAAAAGGAATTAGAAAGTAAATAATCCACCTGATTCATGCTAACGCCCGCCATAATTGGCCAAAATCATTAACGTCTCCCTCTACACTCGCACGTACAGTGAAATGGGCTACTGTAGGCCTACTGTCCGCTGTGATTGGTCAAAAGTGACCCATTGGCTAAATAAATGTAGCCCACAGGTTGAGAAAATCGAAGGGGCGTAAACACGACACCTGTCACTCACTTAACACAATGAAGATGACTATGAATGGAAGCTGAATAATGTATTTGGGCTTTAAAAAAATAACCCATTCTGATCTAACCAGCGTTTTTCTACAGACTCGTTTGTGCTGTTTAACTGCTTTACATTCCACTAACATTTTAAACAATCTGTTTTTTTAAATAGTTTTTAAATTTGTATTGAGAATTTGTTATTATTTTTATTAAACAATACTTTTCTTATTTTTACTGGAAATGTTAGGGAGGGCTAAGCCCTGTTAGCCCATTTATACCAGCAGTCCCTGGGCATATGTATCGCTAGCCAAAGTATCCAAAGAATATAGAAGCAATGTAAGTTCTTCGACGTATCTACCTACTTAGCATGCACAAATGCAATTACCTATACACCTGTGCACATTTCTTTGAAGGACTGTACACAGATCCTCCGGGTTTGTCGATGGTTAGTGAAATATTTCCGAGTAAAGCAGCTTAGTGCTCAACAGTGATTGACAAAGATAAAAGGGGACAATACATAGTTTGCAATGGTATGTTTTTTTAACTTACCCGAATGTAATTTATGTGAAATTTGATTGAAAAGGTAGTGTTCTGAATACTATTACCATTGTATAATGCCTGTACGAAACACTATGGCCTAACGTTATCTAATGTTAGTGTATGTATTTGTGCGTTTAATATGATCTTGTGTGTGTTTAATATTGTAGCGTTTAGCTAGCGAAATGACGAGGAAACGGTGGCTGAAGTTTAACCGGAGGACCGGATTTTATTGCCCTGAAATACAGGCTAATGACGGGTTGGAAGCGTGCCCAAAACAACAAAACAAAACAAGCGGAAGGCCGACTCTTTTTCCCTTTCCCCCCCCTGTCGCTCCTCCCCCCTTTTTCCAACCTGACCAATCAGCTCAACTATGGGCAACATCTTCCCCCATGAACACCCCAGGAGTCTCTCCCCAGCTTGTTTTACAGGGTCGCTAAAATATTGTCTTGTGTCTGAAATGTAGTGAGCAAGTGTTGTTTGACTGTATGTCACTCTAATGTTATGTTTGAACAAGACATTTTACAAATGTGGTGATGTAGCTCGTTTGTGTATTTTTGTAGTTATGAAAAAGACACATCAACCGCCACACAACCTGCACCCCCTATTTCCACTATTGCTAAGTATCTGCGATTTTGGTAAATAAGATAGTTGTTATATTGTTCTGCATTGTATATAGCTAAATATACTGTGTGGAAACATTTTACTGTAATTGGTGCTGCTATGCCATGAATTATATTGCCAGAAGGGAAATATATTGTATGATTTTTTTTCTACTGTGCACTCAGGTCAACTGTAGAGTCGTTCCACAACCACATGCCAGCAAGCGCTTCAGCTTTTCCGGTATACGCTGCTCGGACCATGCTGGCCTGAATTACAACCACCACGACCACAGACCAGTCAGGAGAAAAGATGGCACAATACAGTATGTTGCATTATTACTCAATATATTTATTTAAGTTCTGAAAGAGAAATAGTTGTGTTTTTTTGGTTACCACAAAAAATATAGTTTTTGTCGTTTGTCTTGATTGGATTGTATGTGGAAATGCTAACTACTGTACAAGACAAAAATGTTAGGTATTACAAACTTTTCAATAAGATGATACTCCTTTCTGTATTGCCAGGTAAGGCAAGGTGTACAACAAAAAGTCCAGGAAGCAGAGCTTGAACTCAGTGAAGTTGGAGAAGTACTACAGTTACATCGGACCTTCAGAATGCTATTCTCTGACGACAGCTGTCTGCTAGTGAGGGGATGCCTAGAAGGACAACCAGAAGACCTGATGATCCCCGTCAACATCGGGTTATGTTTGGTGTCCCTGCCCCAACAATTCAGGAGCTATTGCAGATTCAAGTCAGCAGGGGAATAGGTGAGTTGTGTTAAAATACTGTGGCCTGAAAAAGTAACAGCTATTTTAAAAGCCATTTGCCTGTATTGAAAAGCCTTCAAATCTAAAATAGTTATGTAAAAGTCATGACACAATCATGGAAAATATGTGCCTTTTTCACAAAGACAGATATAGTAATAAATAATTTATGCAAATGACTGAAAGTGAAATGTATGAAGTAGAAAAAAGGATTTAGAGTCCTAATCAATAATAATTGATAGTTGAATCTAACTTTTTTGAATATTAAGATTTTCTATCTCTGATTCTATATGTCTTTCACTTGGGTTAAACTTGAGACAGGGTGAGGGAGATGTGTAATGGAATGTGTGTTGCTTTTATTAGAAACCTTGTCTTAGGGACACTTATTTCTTCACACCTCCCACTGTGGTGTGAGGTTCCCGCATAAAATTGCATTGCAACTTCACTCTAAAAAAACTTTAATTGACTACTTCTGGCCAATATAAAAAGCACCCAAATAATACTCTGCACCCACAGAGCTACCCGAGCTAATTGTGATATGGTTTGTATAGGTCAATCGCTGCCGAAAGACTGACATCTACACAGTAGCGATACCACACTACTTGCCAAGTCTAACCTTTTTTTCCAGAACTGGGTAAAATATACTTTTTGACCTGATACAGGAGGGCCCGTTGGAGGAGCATTTTCTGAGGCCCGTTGAAGAATATCAGATTTGGGTCATGAGTCAGGCACTGTTCCAGGACTTGATGTGACTGATCCAGGCTCAGTTCTCAAATTCAAAGTTCTCAAAGTTGAAAGTAAGACAGAACATTCATCAATATTTTCACATATTTTTATTGAACAAGGCTTTGTTGTTCTCTAACAGCACTTCTGTGTCCACATAACACGCCAAGTCAATGTACATAACACAGACAAGAAGCTGTGGGGGGTGTAATAACAATAGCAAACAAATTTAACAGTAGTGATGGATTTGTACCTAGCTGGTCCTTGCCTTATTCTGCCTGCCGCTCTGTCCCCCCAACTCCCCGCAGCTCTCCTTCTGCCTGTGCATTAGCTCTCTCCCCCTACCGCTTGCCTAAAAAGGACGCTCCGCTACCTGTTGGTAGCCTACCGTTGCCCATCTGCATCTGTTTAGACCCTCGTCTGTCCCCTGGTTTCTGATCCTGCCTGGCCCCCTTATTGGTTCCTCTGCCCTCCCCCGTTATACTCCGTGCTCGACCATAGCCTGACCTCCTCCACTACGCTTTCTGCCCAAACCCCAGAATAAAGTCTGTTTTCTTACCTGACGTCTGTGTGACAACCTGACAACTAATATACGGTATATGTATATACACATACCTGTTCATATGCTGCTTTTTTAGAAGGTAGACTCAAAACTCAACGCAGGTCCTCTCCTCTGAGATGTGCTGCTCCTGCCCTTCGACCTCTCCGTCCTTGGACCCTGGTTGCCTGTGGGTGCGTTTTGCCCTATATTATATTTCTAGCAAGACGATGGGGTATTCATTCACATCACCATGTATACACCTAATTAACGCCCTAGATGCCTCCACCAAAGCCGTGGGTCGAACAAAACTGGTGGATCAAAGACAGCCCCAATACACCTTTGCCTGGTGTGTACCCCCCTGGATCCTTATCGGAACTCTGTACGTCCCTTCTGTTCTGTGAGAAGTGGTTGGTGGCGCTGTCACCGGTACCACCTGCCTGACCTTCATCTGTGGACACACCACCAACACACCTGTACGCGCATTTGAGCAACTACCTGTGGGTCGGGTATCGTCCCCCCTCCTGCTGATCCCGTGGTCGCCACTCCCAAAATGACAAAAAGTCATTCATTGTTATAGAGGTCTTCTGTTAGTGAGATTAGTGCTATGAGGTAGAGATATTGGTGGCTGAGGTACCAAGGTGGATTCTGAAGAGGTGGGTTTTAAGTCTCTTGCGGAAGATCGGTAGTGCCACTGCTGTCCTGAATCCTGCAGGCAGCTCATTCCACCATTGCGGCGCCAGGACAGAGAAGAGTCAAGACTGGGCTGAGCATCTTTTACGCCCTCTTAGTGACGGAGGTGCCAGCTGCCAGCTGAGGTGGTAGATCGATCTGTGCTCTGGTTGGGGCTTGGAATCTTACCATTGCTTGGAGGTAGAGCGGGGCAGTTCCTTTTGCTGCCTTGTAGGCCAACACTAATGTCTTGAATGTCTTGTGATTTACAGAAATAAATAATTTAAGTACATTTTAACTATAATATACATACATGTTATTCACAACTGAATAACTAGGCTAGTTCTAATTCTCAGCTCATCTCTCCACTATTTGTATTGATGTATAATAGACTTATATCTGTGTGCAATACCCAGTATTTTACAATGCAATATGGAATGCTAAACATTAAATTGATATATTATATATTACTGTACTTTTTATTTTATTTTAAGAACAGCTTGCTTAAAATATAATCTTTTTAATTGTTATGACACAGGCCTGTAAATCATATTATGTATTAAAAAAAATAAGATTAAGTATTATAAATGTATTAGCTTACAATTGAGAATCTTTTTTTTTTCCAGGGAGACATGAAAAGAGACATTTTAGCAACACTATCTTGTGTGTGTGTGTGTGTGTGTGTGTGTGTGTGTGTGTGTACGTGTACGTGTGTACGTGGTATTGCTGTGAAAGAAATGGTGTTGTAATGTGTTCAGCCTCAGCCAGTAGTGAGGTTCTGGCCACCATACAGTCTGGCTTGGGCCCCGGGCCATGGCAGCCTGTTTCACTCTGACCTGGTCTGGCCCCCAGGGACACGCAGCTGCACATGACACAATTGGTAAGGAATCTTTCACTGGCTCCTGTTCACTCCAGTTTAACGTTTGTGTGTGTACTGTGTCCCATCCCCTACTGGAAAAAGTTATCCACCTTGACTTGTTCTGGAAAGAATTTCAGTCCCAGTCAGTTAAACAAGGCCTGCTGGCATGTGGTTTAAATGGCCTCAACAACATGGAAACATTGGAAACATTGGAAAGGTTTTACACGCTTTGGAAGATACACTACACAAAGACACACTCCTATTTGATATGATTGTTGTCAAGGCCAAGAGGGGGTACTTCTGGACAGGGAAAGGGGGTTAGGAAGGGGGGTTCCTTCCCTCACATGCAGTTAAACACACGTTCCCAAGGCAACACTCCAGTATTACAAACAAATTATTTCCACTTGAGAAAGTAGAGTTGAAATCCGATCACGCGAACAGAACAATTTGACTTTTCCAGATTAACCCTTAGTTAACATTATACATGCACACACATATTCCACTATTAACCAGAATATATGGGTTACATTTTGTGGATTAATATTAGGTCTTATAGTGGAACAGAAGTTTACATGTTAAAGTTCATGTACAAACAGTACATTAAATACAGTACATTTTTGGACATTCCAGATAATAGTGGAAGTCTTCGTGTATAGGTGTACACATATTCACTTGCTGTTTGTTTGTTTGTTTGTAGTCATATTAATGATTTTTCTGTTAGGAGTCCAAGAATAGAGCTTGAATTCCTTAATCTTGAGCTGATACATAATTCTTAAATACAGGTTCTGGACCCAAACTGAGTCACAAGATATAAAGAATAATATACAAAGAATAATGATGATAAAAATTCTAGGGCTTGGTGTCTTATTATAACACAGAGACATACACACACCTTAAATTGGAAGTCATGTTCTGTATGTTCATGTCATCATTTCACCTTGAGTCACTGTGATGTTATTCAGAGGAATTATATTCTCTTACGTGAACCAAAGACAGTCTATAGATCTTTCTTATCTATCCTAGTAGTATGTAGTAGTAGCCTATGTAAAGTAGATTTTATATATCTTATATATATCTTATATAAACAATAATAATTTAGCCTACATATTCATTTTAGAAATATGACATCTAGGATACGTAGGCTACGCTATGTTTTCCTTGTGTATGTAAACGGCGTTATATTCTCAAACTTTTCAGTAACCACATCTTATTGTTATTAGGCTATTATTGTGTGTTCCGGTAAGACTTTAGACCACGAGGACTTCTTCTCGATATACTCTGACTTATTCGGGGTATGCGCGCCAGACGTGCAGTCAACCTTCCCAGCTACTCGTGAACCCGCTCCGTGCTCGGTTGTCTGCCAAACTTTAGCTCAGGTTCAGAGCAGCAGTTTATGTTTCGTCTTGGTTGATGGTTCGTTCCTTGTGTCAATTAATTGGATTATTCGGATTACGCACCATTTTACCGGCATGGGCGCCAGGCGTACTGTGCCAATGCTTCTGTCCCTCGCCATCTCTCTTCTTATGGCGGGATGCGAGCCCACGGGTAACCAGGACATGCAAGGTAGGTAATCCATTGACGGCGCGCATAAGGTTAACACAGATAAAGTTGGCCACCGCGGTAAATGTGTTTTTACTAGGCCTATAGCAGATACGTCGTCTTTATTACACTATTTTTAATCTCCAATTCAGTAGGCTACATAGGCCCGCCTAACTGCCATTATCTGCTTAATAGCCTTGTAATTGTCGTAGACCTACTCATGGGCGCCTGGTTATGTTTTAAAATGGGATAGCAAACTTGGAAAGATACATTTTTACATTTACAGCATTTGGCAGATGCTTTTATCCAAAGCGATTTACAATTATCATCCAGAAGATTTTTTTTTTCTACAACACCTAACCTCTTGGATTAAGACAATAAACAGCCACCGTTAGTAGTCTAGATTAGTCAGATTGAGGGCACTATGAAAACCAAGAATGCATTAAGAACAGTATAGGCCTATAACTGGGTTCGCTCTCCGGGTAAAATATTAGCCTACGCTAAACTTTTAAGAAATCTTTAAGAAATTTTACATCGCCTATTAACAATTCCTTTGGCTGTGTCCGAAAAAACACATAACTCTAGAAACACAAGCTAAAAGGCGTCATATGTAGATGTCTTCTTGTCAATGCGGCATCAATATAATCCATAAAGATAAACTGTATATGTGTACAAACTTTGCATTTGGTCGCTTCAACTCATTAACGTTACCAGCCTTAACTGCGGTCATGTGAGCCGGCGTTCGTAAAAAGACGGTCACGCCAGCCGGCGTTTAGATTGTGCTGCGCGTACAGTTACGGTAAATCTTGCGCGAGTAGGTTTTAGAGCTCAGAGTGAAGCTCTATTATAGGTTTGCTCAAAATTACAATGGATTCTTGCTCTAGACACCCTTTTCTATTACCAAGATAAATATGGAGACATTTTACTGTGGAAATATAAAGAAATCTGAACTAAAAGTAAGCCTCCAGTTCAATAGGCGCAATGTTGCAAGGCCATGTTTGAGCTTGTATAAAATAATATTTCTTATAGGTTTGCTCATAATTCCAATACATTCTTATTCTAAATACCCTTTTCTATACCCATGTTAAATATGGAGACATTTTACTGTGGAAATAGAAATAAATATGAACCTAAAGTAAGCCCCCAATTAAATTTGCGCAATGCTGCAAGGCCATCTTTGAAGTTGTACAAAAAATATTTTTAATAGGTTTGCTCAGAATTAAAATGGATTCTTGCTCTAGACACCATTTTCTATTACCAAGATAAATATGGAGACATTTGACTGTGGAAATGTTAAGTAATATGAACTAAAAGTAAGCCCCCGGCTCAATATGTGCAATGCTGCAAGGCAATGTTTGAGCTTGTATAAAATAATATTTCTTATAGGTTTGCTCATAATTCCAACGCATTCTTATTCTAAATGCCCTTTTCTATACCCATTTTAAATATGGAGACCTTTTACTGTGGAAATATCAAGAAATATGAACCTAAAGTAAGTCCCCAGTTCAATATGAAAGGCCATGTTTGAGCTTTAATAAAATAATATTTTTTATAGGTTTGCTCATATTTCCAATTGACTCTCATTCTAGATACCATTTTCTATACCCATATTAAATATGGAAACCTTTAACTGTGGAAATGTAAAGAAATATAAACCTAAAGTAAGCCCCCAGCTCAATATGCGAAATGTTGCAAGGCAATGTTTGAGCTTGTATAAAATAATATTTCTTATAGGTTTGCTCATAATTCCAATGCATTCCTATTACAAATACCCTTTTCTATAACCATGGTAAATATGGAGACCTTTTACTTTGGAAATATCAAGAAATATGAACCTAAATTAAGCCTCGTTAAATATGCGCAATGCTACAAGACCATGTTTGAGCTTGTATAAAATAATATTTCTTATAGGTTTGCTCATAATTTTAATGCAGTCTTATTCTAAATACCATTTTCTATACCCATGGTAAATATGGAGAATTTTTACTTTGGAAATGTAAAGAAATATGAACCTAAAGTAAGCCCCCAGCTCAATATACGCAATGCTGCAAGGCAAGCATTGCATATATTGGAGGCTTACTGGAGGCTTACTTTAGGTTTCAATGCTATTTGAAGAAACATGAACATAAAATAAGCCCTTATTGTAATTCTGAGCAAACTCATAAGAAATATTATTTTATACAAGCTTACATTACATTTTAAGCTTACATTTATACATGGCCTTGCAGCATTGCGCATATTGAAGTGGGGGCTTAATTTAGGTTCATATTTCTTTACATTTCCACAGTAAAATGTCTCCATATTTATCTTGGTAATAGAAAAGGCCTTCCAGAACAAGCATCTATTGGAATTATGAGCATATCTATAGGAAATATTATTTTATATAGGCTCAAACATAGCCTTGCAGCATTGTGGGCTTACTTTAGGTTAATATTTCTTTACATTTCCACAGTAAATTGTCTCCATATTTAATATGGGTATAGAAAATGGTATCTAGAATAAGAGTCCATTGGAAATATGAGCAAACCTATAAAAATTATTATTTTATTCAAGGTCAAACATGGCCTTGCAGCATTGCGGATGTTGAACTGGGGACTTATTTTAGGTTTATATTTCTTGATATTTCCACAGTAAAAGGTCTCCATATTTAAAATGGGTATAGAAAAGGGAATTTAGAATAAGAATGCATTGGAAAAATGAGCAAACCTATAAGAAATAATATTTTATACAAGCTCAAACATTTTCTATACCCATGTGAACTATGGAGACATTTCTGCTCCATATTTATCTTGGTAATAGAAAATGGTATTTAGAATAAGACTGCATTGGAATTATGAGCAAACCTATGAGAAATATTATTTTATACAAGCTCAAACATGGCCTTGAAGCATTGTGTATATTGAACTGGAGGTTTATATTAGCTTCATATTTCTTGATAATTCCACAGTAAAAGGTCTCCATATTTAACATGGGTATAGAAAAGAGTATTTAGAATAAGAATGTATTGGAATTATGAGCAAACCTATAAGAAATATTGTTAAGCTCAATCATTGCCTTGCAGCATTGCAATATTGATCTTGGGGCTTACTTTAAGTTCATATTTCTTTACATTTCCACAGTAAAATGTCTCCATATTTATCTTGGTAATAGAAAGGTGTGTCTAGAGCAAGAATCCATTGTAATTATGAGCAAACCTATAATAGAGCTTCACTCTGAGCTCTAAAACCTACTCGCGCAAGATTTACTATAACTGCACATATAGACGCGCAGCACAATCTTGAACGCCGTGACCGTCTATTTACGAACGCCGGCCCACATGACCGCAGTCAGCCTTACTAGCGGGAGAAGACCGAATGGGAGGCGAACCGTTTCAGAAATTAATATTTCTCACTAAAATAAGTGCTGATCGGTGGATCAGATACACACCAAATTATACACCGACTCATAACACGGTTAATTCGCCGTCTATTATGTGTGTTTTTTCGGGTGTTACCAAAGTAACTACCCGGTTTGCTAATCATCTGTCACCGACTCACTCCTGTGTGGATAAATGCATGCTGTGTCAAACGATCAGCGACGAGCAACTTAAAGCGTGGTCCAAAAATGTATGATTTTTTTATTACTTGTTTTTGTAATTTGCTGAAAATAGTAAAGTTGATCATTGATATATGCTGCCTAAATATAATCACCTGATTGCGGGAACTGTATGATGATGAGTCAAAAAGACAAAAGATAAAAAAGTGGTGTAGCAAAACATAGCATTTCCCCCCTTAATTAATAGAATGTAATTGAATAATGGCGGTGCATTTGCTCTACTTGCGCCATTGCTCAGTAGTGTTGTGTTGCTTTTTGCAAACTAATATTTTATATGACTTGGAGTAATGAGTTGTCTCAGTGACTGATTCGTTCATTTTCAGCTTGCGTAAATGGTCATGGAGTCTTATGCCGGATTTCCACCGCCAGCGGTTACGCTGCCACCTTTCTCGTTTGCGCTGCCTGACTTTTTGTTTGCAGTTCTGACACAAACGTCTCGCGTGGGTGGGCTTTTTCACGGGTGCGTCGCCATTGGCTGGTGAGTTTTTGAGTGACAGCTCAGTGCCCCGGATGTTGTTCAGGTGTCACGACTTTTCCATTGCTATAACTTTACAAAATAACATTACATGTACTATATTACTGATATGTTTTGCATTTTCTATTCAGTTGTTTGCATCATTGGAACCTCATCCCATGTGCTTGCACAGTCCAATTTGTACAGGCCACATTCATTGTATACATTTGTCTATAGTAGGCTATGATTGCCAATTTTCATAAAATGCTGTGGTGGAAATAAGTACAGGAACTTTAGAGGTAAGGTTAATGTTACTCTGCTGGTATTTCAATGTAAGTGTTTGTAGGGACAAAAGTCTACAAAGCTAAAAGTAAAACATGCATAAAGTAATATATCAAGTGCATTTAAAATGCACTTGAGTAAGTTCCTTTCTATTTATTGTGTATATCACTGCTAGCTGACATTTAACCAGCTGCAGCTGGGTCAGTTTCAGTCTCAATCTTAAAACAGAAAGTGCATTAAACATGAAAACACTTGTAGTTTATTTGCACTTTGAAATCTTTATTTCTTCTTCAACAAATTGAACAGACATGCAAAGGGTGTTGATCAACTCCTATAGACTGTTAATGAGATGTTTAGGCGATGTGATGCCATTGTAGCCAAGGAAAGCTCTTGTTGAGCTACGTCCAGGAGATAATAAAAATCTAGAGTTTCATTCCTGAGAATCAAGCTGAATCTTGCTTGAATCCTCCACAAGACTTCTTCTCGTACTTGTTCCTGCAGGCACAGACATTGCCATGTCAACACAAAGTAACCTTAATGTCTAGATGCTTTGGATAAAAGCGTCTGCTAAATGCTGTAAATGTATACAACTGAACACATTTCATTACATGATCCTGAAACGCTAATACTATCACAGATTGCAAAACAAACCATGAACCATGCCAGTTTAATTATAATATACTGCTACATGTATTGGAATTTCAGTAGAAGAAAAACCATCAATATTCCCATGTTTTTTTTTTAAATATAATTGAATACAAAGAAAGCAAAACTCTTGATACTAAATACCAGTAACTTTATGTATAACGTTAAGCATGTGGCATAC
>JAOEHI010051123.1:0-19359 GCA_025447815.1 Percopsis transmontana | reverse complement strand
GGACACGAGAGGAGTGGATGGAGGGAGAGAAGTCAGGGAATTGGAGGGGGGGGGGGGGTGAAGCGAATGGATGACGGATGCTCTTTGGCGCCGGCTGTTCGCTGATTCGAGATGCGAGTCCAACCCTCTCTCCCTCAGCCCCCCGGAGCAGGAGAGGAGAGGAGAGGAGAGGAAGGGGGTTAGCAGAAGAGAGGAGGTAAAAGAGCGACGACCGATTAAATAAGGGACAAAAAGGGAGAGATAGCGCCTGACAGTGGGCCTGAAAGAGAGAAAGAGAGAGGGAGGGAGGGATAGAGAGGAGCAGTGACGGCCCACAGAAAGCGCTGACTTGGCAGAACGGGACGCCAGTGGGTGCAGGACCCTGTCTCTCACTCCCGGTGTTTGTTGCTAAGTGAGCTTCGGCTCGCGCACACACACAAATGCGCACGTTCACGCACACACACGCGCGCACATAAATACTCGTCAGCGTCACTCAAACGCACACCAGCTCACCAGAATAAGGGGAAAAAACACTTTCTCTTCCATACTGCACTGAAGAAATGGCATCATAAAGTTAGTTTCTGATAAGAAACTGTCCATTTGTTTTGTGACAAGTTAACATTTTGCTACCGATATACCTTCCAGGGTGTCTTTTGAAAGACGACACAAAAAACAAGCATTGTACACATTTGTTATTGTATGAATTCTCTCTACTTCGCCGCTGTTTCTCACATACATTCGCCTCTAAATCTGCTGCGACCTCACACTCTCTCTCTCTAATCTCCTCTCTATATCGTGTGCCCCACACACACACACACACACACACACACACACACACTCCTTTAGATAGCCTGTCATCAAGCCCACAATTTTAGGTGTGTGTGCACAGATGGTTATAAGCATTAACAAGATTATCCTCCTGTGTGCCAAAGGGGCCAAGGACGAAACCGCAAAACTAACCTTAGCGGTGCCGGAGAACTTAAATTGAAAACAAATCTTAGTGTGTAACTCAAATGAGCACAGAGTGAAAGGCAATATCTACTCTGTTCAAGTTTGAGTTGTGTGTTTTAGTCATCCCCGTCGTACGTATTATGTAATTAGGCTAGAACAGAATATGACTCAGTTTTAGATTCAGTGAGGTCACACACACGTGCACACACATTAAATACATCCCACACGGTCCTTTAACCAAAGTCCCTGTGCAGCCGGGACAGCCTGTCTTAGGCTGTCGTCCAATCTTTAACACTAAAAGTTAGCCAACCACTTCATGATTGGATTTTCTTAAAGGGAAGGGGGAATTTTTTATATTTTATCTATTCCAAAAAAATTAATAATAGTGACCTTGAGGCAGTGAGGTCAGCATTTCAATTCACGTCTCCCATGGGGGCGAAACAGAAGCAAACGAGCCGAACAAAAAAGAGATGAACGCCACTCAAGATTTAAGAATTTATAAAGGTTATTCCAATGGTCTCAGAAAGTCAAATCAATATTGATGAACACAGCTATCTCCCCATTGAGCCTCCCCAGACCTCATATTTAATGACATTAGAAGTCGGATTCAACTGCTTTCTGAATTTACGAAGCGAGAGGTAGAGATTTATACGCTTACAAAATATCGATTGGACGATCTAAGTAGCCCCGGAATGAAATGTTTAAAATTGAGAGATGTTCCTTTTTAGAGGAATTAAGGTCTGTAAAGTCGGGTTCTGACAGCCAAACAGAAATGGTGGGATGTGTTTTAGGTCAAGCTTAGCCAAGGCAGCTTTGAAGGAGGGGAAAAAAAACTCTTTGATGACCATGTTTCCATAGGCTTCATACACACACACACACACACACACACACACACACACACACACACACACACGTGCATGAAACCATCAAAGGTGCTTTGAGAGTGGCAATAAACACATAAAGCCCTCCTTGCGTGCTATTTGGTATTTGGTTTGCCAAAATCCCATATCGGCACAGACAGAAACAGCAAATCAGACAGACCGACCAATTACTTATCCCTACTTTCACTATCCCTTTAGAGCGAGCTAACAGATGTATTTACATTTACAGCATTTAGAAGACGCTTTTATCCTTACTTACAATTAGGGCTGGGTATTGGCAAGGACCTCACGACACGATACATATCACGTTACATGAGTCACGATACGATACTTATCACGATACATTGCGATATGCTACATATTGCGATACATTGCAATAATCTATATGAAAATTTTAAAAATCAGTTTAAAACATTAATAATGTATTGATGATTGAATTATATCCTATATCCTTTTCCCGGTCTTGTTCTGTATATTTTTCGTGTGATTAATTACAACTTTTTTCTTTTTTTTTATGTATCGATATGTGGGTAATAAAAAATCGATACAGTATCGTGGAATAAAATTTCGAGATACTCAGCTGTATCAATTTTTTTGCACAGCACTACTTACAATAAGTACATTTGTCAATAGCTGAATAGGTCATACACCAGTTATCGTAAGCAAACAACATTCTGTTAGAATAATGACAGCTGCATGTCATTAGGATAACATAAGTTAGTTACACATTTTGCAACATACTTATCCATTAACATATCGTTAAATCCTCAAAGCAATTGCTAAGCCTAAAGAAGTGCTACCATGACCTTTTAAAACCTCTTAAATTAGTATTTGTTTATATCATTCATTCATGAAACTGTGAGCCGTGTGGTTAGCTAATAACTTGTGAAGAAGACCACACTGTGTTTTACTTCAATGCTAATTATCGTTTTGGTAGTCACCAAGTAATTCAGGTTCAGATTATGCTGTTGTACGGCTGCAAAAATCCAATTCACAAGCGCTTTATGATACACCGCAGAGCTGTGAATACCACATTGAGGTAAATTCCATCTCCTTGCACTTAAGGAAATTGGAAATTGAAAAATTCTTTATTGAGCAAGCTAGCACTCTAGACTCTTTGTATGAGCCACTCTTTGTATAAAAGCAATGCACAAAATAATTCTTTACCTCAGCCTGAAAGTTATTTAAACCTCCAGGGGTTCAAACTCTAGCAAGTCGTTGGCTGCATTAAAATATCAATGCTTTTCTATAAAGGTTCCATCTCAAACAATGACCAGTGACCATAGATTATCTTCATCAGCCAAAAAGGGATGTTCAGGTTAAATTATCTTGCCTCTTGGCTGGTTTAAACAGCGCTGCTTATTACAGTGAGGGTAGATTGGTGCTGGCGGACTTTTAATGCTGGATGGTTGTTGCTCGGAGATAAGCAGAGAGAAGAAAAAAAGCTGTTTGGCTGCCTGTGTCCAACGATGAATAACAATCTAGCCCAAGGTCATGACTCAGGTGGGGCGTGTGTCTGTGTATGGGTGTTTGAGAGAGACAAAGACAGAGAGAGAGGGAGAGAGAGAGAAAGAGAGAGAGAGTTTCTGTGTGTGTGAGAGAAAGAGAGAATTTGTGTATATGACCAATTAGGCAGAGGTAAGGTGTTCAATGTGTAAAAACATTTACACACCAACAGAACGTATATTCAACATGCACAAGTAAACATATAGGAAAAAGTTTACAATCAACAAATGTATTTTCTCCTAACCTTCACACACACAAAAACACAAATTTTTTTTTTGCTTTTGAGAAACAAGGTTGAATAGCATTTTCAATAATCCCAGTCCATCAGAGAGCCAAGGGACTATCTCAGCCTCGGTCACCATCGCTGTTGTTGTCCCGGTCATAGAATGTGGACTTGATCCATTGTCCCACTGACCTGGGGCTTGCAGTCTCAGTACTTGCCAAACGCTTCTCATTTCTCAGTTCCATGTAAAGATACATTCTTCTGTTGTCTTATGGCCCCCAGAAATCCCAAATTTATGCCCCAGCTCACTCAAATTTAACCACAACTGTATACAAGGCTGGCGGGGAAGGGGTAGAAAATTGTGTTCCCCAAGGGGGAGGAGTAGTGAGGAGTGCCCGCAACTCAGCACTCAGGCAAGGGGGCAGGATAGCTTAGTGGTTAAAGTTCAATTCCCAGCAAGCCCAGCATACATGTAAGCATCCTTGAGCAAGATGTCTAACCCCTAAAAGCGTCTGCTAAATTACCTAATTGCAAAACATTTTTTGTCACGGCCGAAAAAAAATAAAATAATAATAATAATAATTTTGGACATAAATCAGGATGACAATACAAATATACAAATAACTGCTAGACTACCGGTCACCAGACAAAAATGTATATCTGTTTGAATGATATCTGCCTCTGTTCTGCTTTGATTTTCTCTCAGAGTCTTTCTGCCTTCTGTATTAACCTCACGCTGTCTGCCTGCTAAACATCGCTCTTCAATAACAGCCTGTCGTACACACTTAGGAGATAAGCTAGTTGGTGATGCACAGCTTTTTGTCATATCATAATGTATTAAAATGCGCACGGACGCTCTCAACCCTGCTATAGCAAACCCACGGACGTGTTTAGGCTATGAACACACACACACACACACAAAAAAGGACACATACATTTTCCCTGAGTCGGCACTCATCCGCTGTATGCTGGGAAATTGACTGCCGTAAGACAAAGGACTTGTTTTAGCCGTTATTACCAAATCTTAAAGGCTATCATGGCATTTAATTACACGCAAACACAACTTGAATACTGATAGCAGTGCCCCCATGGATACTCTGCAGAGACAATACTCTGAACGCCGAACACGCACAAAAAGCGCAAAATGTGCGCGGATTCGCGCAATAACGGACATGCTGTCAATTAATCAATCAACATTACTCTCTCTGTCATGGCCTCTGAACAAGACCTCTATTATATTACAATTAAGACTATCATATATCATTAAGAGCGCACAGCGGGGTTGAAAACCACGGCAGCAACAAAAACTGTCATCCTATCACACAATAATAATTTTATAATATTATAATAATAGCAGAAGTAACAGTATTGCAGTAGTTATAATAGGTTAGCATTATAGCTTAGCATTTTATCATATCTTGTAGCGATGTCCAGCCAAAGCGTATGCATCATTAGAGAGCTTTGTCTTTATAAAACAGCCCAACGCATTTTAATCTCTGTGACCCGTCACAGTACATACAGCAGGGAGTACGGTCGTATAGTAGAAGCATACAGTATGGACTCATATTAGCTTCAACTTAACCAGGGTAGCTACCAGATCAGGCATTTACCAATGAATGGATTATAGCTTTAAACATTAGCTGCTCCGCTGTTTGTAAAACATCTCACGCTGTTTGGAAAGAGAAGACAGATTCATTTTCTACTATATACTGTATATAAAATAGAATATCTAAGATTATGTCAGAGAAAGCACACCATCCATCATTGCCTTGAAATTATATTATAATACTACACTATACGAAATTGTCTGAAAATATTTCGCCTGTGAGCTAATGTCTTACATTGTTCCAAAATTCACACTGACAAGTTTTAGAAAATACTACACATTTATTTTACACTGCAACAATGCCAGATTAGTGCAATTTACTGTATGTAATATGGATATCTTATTAACCGTTTATTTAATGAAAGTACTTAAAGATTTATGTGTTAGTGGTTGATATCGAGCAGATGGTTACCGCACGTTTTTCACAATTGAATACAAATTATGTGTTTGTCACAATTATACAAACAAGACACGATTAGCACAATATATGAGCACACAAACACTGGACTAATAATGCTCAAAATCAAATGTACTCTCACACACACACACACACACAAACAAATTCATTAGTCTTCCTTAATGATGTCGCCACTTCAATCGATGTGTGTTGCATTAATGTGGCCAACTCCTAGCAATTAATGCATCTGTCGTGCTCCTCTGATTGGTCAGTGTTAAACAAATCCCAGTAGGTAGGTTGCTGGTTGGTTAATTGCTCTTTTACTTTATCGATGTAACATTTCTGCAGAACTGTCGAAATTGCTACATTTAGCTTGCTGTCAGTAAAAATCCATCTGTCGATCCCCGCGGCATTTACTTTGTCTTGTCATCTGCTTCTCGCGTACTGTAATGACGTTAACAGTGTCTTGTCCACCATCCTGATCAGGGCGGTCTTAAGAAAGAAAATCGCTGAAAGATTTGAAAAAGTGACCGTGGTTCCGATTCCAGGGTCTGCTTTTAGGCTAGCCACCGCCATAATGTACATACACACACCGTACACCGTCTGGCCCAAAAAAAAAGTCACTGTTTGGATTGGAGGCCATCAATAGATTTTTCCTTCCAGGACGACAATTCCAGGATTCATCGGGCTCAAATTATGAGAGGGAGTCGGGGAGCATGACTCATTTTCCCACATGACTTGGCAACCACAGAGTACTGACCTTAGTCCCACTGAACGTTTTTGGGATGTGCTGGAGAAGTATTTACGGAGTGGTTCAACTCTCCCTTCGTCAATACAAGATCTCGGCCAGAGCCCATTTTGGGCAATCCAAGAAATAAAAGCTCAGAAATCCCATTGTACACTGGAGCACCAAGGTGGACCAACATGGATTATCAAAAACACCCAACTTCTCTCAAGTCAAATGTAAAACTAGCTTGCCAATATACAGTATGCTCTAATGGAGAATGCAATAAGGTCCTATAAGGGGGCAGGATCATCTAGTGGTCTAGGTGTCGGACCTGTTAGCATCCTTGAGCAAGACACCTAACCCCTATCTGCTCCATGTAATTGTAAGTCACTTTGGATAAAAGCGTCTGCTAAATGACCCAATTGTAATTGTATTGTATTTAACATGAAAAACCTATATTACAATGATAAAGCTCTCTTATAGACAAGCATACAAGATAGGACATTGTCTTGACTTTACATTTCATTACCTGCTAAATCTGTGAGATAAGGAATTGGGAATTAAATTAAATTCCTGTTGATGGTAAAGATCAGCCCATCTTCTCCTTGTTAATGGAGCATCTACAGGTTACAGACACATTTTGTTACAGAAAGAAAAGTTTTCTGTGACAAAAATACTGGACTGAGGTTTATATTGGTTTATTTTGTGGGTACTATTATGCAATTTTAACAGCTAGAATTTTGGGCATGGTTCGATAAAAAGTACCTGAGCAGAAATAATGTTTTGACTTTCATTATTATGAAAATACTATTCAATTTAACCCTAACCCTAATAACTATGAAAGATAAGAGAAACTGCTTTCAGACTTTGCCTTCATTTGAAGGCAAAGTCGAGACACAACTGCACACCCCCATTCAAGTACATCTTTACAAGGACTGGATTTCCCTCATCCTACCCCCGTGTGGCCTAAATTACACACATTTACATTATATGCCATTATTATCTCTCACGTGAAAAGTGATGAGTGACATTTGTATTCCATGTAAATCTAATAACAAATTGTTCATTTATGAAAGGACTGTTCATTAACTTGCAATTTCATATCGCTAATTCTATCTTTGACTCAGAATACACCCCAGAAAATCGCTTAACATGAATTTATAGCATTTCAGATAGAAAGTAAAAGAAAACAGTCAGTATCCAATAACAATGAATCATTGGTGGTTTCGTAACCGGGGTGGAGAACTCAGCCCCTAATTCTGAATCAAAATGTCATTTGTTTGTTTTCTGGGCCACATGTTTCCTGGCCAACGACCTATTACCACGTTGCTGTAATCCTGACACAATGATGCTGCTATCTGGCGTTTCCCTCAATCCCACAATCCACCAGCATTCTTCTTTATGCTTAATCATGTTTTCAATCAAGACTTTGTCATGTTTTTGACTCCCTAGGAACCATAATACAGAGAAGCCATGAATGTTTTGTGTTTACAAGCTGTTTGCGTTTAAAAGCAGTTACCCACAGGAGATCCATCTTTTGCAATTTTTCTCATACTACTAAAACCATAATTATGACAGGTATTACTATATTAAAACATATACTGTATTACAAAACACTTTTTTAAATTTAAATCCCCCTCCTTGCAGAATTATAGGCGAGGAGAGTTCAAAGTTCAAAGCAACGAAACACACCCTAACCTAGATTTGGTCTGCTGGCAAGCCTATTATTCACATGCGATGGGTGTGTGTACATTTGTGTGTGTACAATTGTATTTGTGATTTTTACACTACAATTAATATGCTACATTAAAACACAAACACACAAATAAACCAAAGAACACAGCCAGCGCTGTAAGCAGTGCACACGTGTCACACGATATATGTGAAGATATGCATCCACACACGCAAACACATGGAGCTATTCTTCCCAGCGGCCAGCTAGTTAAACCTCCTCAATCCATGATGTAATCTCTAAGTGTGTTCAGTAATTACAAGACCCTGGGTCTGTACTGCTTGGAGCATCCCCGGGCTTATGCAACGGGCCATACAGTTGTCATGAATGTGGAAGCTAGATAAATAGACCAAAACCATTTTTTGTACCAGGCTTTAAACTAAAACTACTTCTGCTGTAAAGTTGAACATTTTAACATGGGGGTCAATGGGGATTGACCAGGGATTGACTAGCTTTTGGAGCCTGTCTCAAGTGGTCATTCAAGGAACTACAGATTTTGTCACATTGGATTCACCAGTACCGGAGTTTGTTGCTTGGTGGAGATAAGCTCTGATAACGAGCCAATGACAGACATGCTGTAAACGCCGACATTTCTAATCACAACGGTGACCGTAATTTGGCAGATGTGATTCTGTAGAATCAATTAACCGTGAAAGATCATATCATAAAATAAAATAAAACATAAAAGAATTCTTCATAGATTAATAAAACAGGCTGAAGCTCTTCATCTACAGCTATTACATCTAACATGGTCAGTATTTCAGAAGAGCTGTTCAGAACAGTTTCACAAGAGCTGTTCTGTGGGAGGTTTTTGGGGTGGTTACAAGATGCTTTCAAATTTATTTGAGAAACATTTAAAAATGTATACAGTAGTTTTAATCTAGTGTTACCGTCTTTGATTAAATATTTTTTTATGTTATACTGTTTCATTAGGTTGTACACTTTGATAAACAACCTCTAAAAAGAAGTAGTTAAATAGTTCAACAACTTCTAAGGGCTCATATGGCTCAAAAAGTACACTAAATCTTATAAATTATCAAATTTCATACTAATTATGCAATGAAAAATAAGAGAGTGCACACATTATCATGTTTATGGGAGGACGATATATTACAATAATTATTCCTCCTCCACACCTCGACCATATCTGTCAGAATTTTGAAAAAGCCTGTCTCTGATGTACAGTATCTAGCTGGCGTTCTGCCAGCTACCAGAAAATGTAAACAAAAATCGTAATCTATTACTAGCTGTCTGTTGATAACAGCCGACGTAGACCTAAGGTCATGGGTAGTAATCAGCTTTATCATTTATAAGCATAACAAAGGTCACCATGAGCTTTGCACAAACAGCATAATTCACACAGCAAAGCCAAGAACCGTCACAAGTCACAGCCTCTCTGTAGAGGTCCCAAAGGGAAAAAGACGACAAAAACACCTCCCACTTCACAGTAATCATTGCTTAGGGCTTTAATATAGCCTATAGATAAACACTAAATAACTCACGTCTTGTGACAAGTCAAACAGCATCTATGAACCATTTGTTTTGTGCTTATAAGTGCTTTATAAAGGTTTCCCATACTTGCAATTTATGTAGTGTTTGCAGAAGGTTTGTTGAAGCCTTAATGAAGCCCTAGTAAAGCCCATTATTATTAAACAGGCGTCATTATACACATATACTTATTGACTCTTTATTGTAACCCGTTTCTATTTTTAATAAATTTTTTGATATAACTCTGTTTTTACTAATTTTACCTAAATGTATTCTAACTTTGTAAAGCACTTTGTAGTATTTGTTTTTAAAGGGCTCTATAAAAGTTTCCCCCACATCATTTATAATTTAGGCGGGAAAACTAGAATAGAGGCGTTATTAAAGGAGTTGACGAAGCCTCTATAGCAAATTGGTCATGAGCAACAGGTAGTATACATAAAGCAAGACCCTTTAATATAAGCACTTAAACACGCCGGTGAAGACCCTGGTGTCCCTTACCGCCTGACGGAGAGCCTCTCCGGGTCCTCGTCGTCACAGGGCTCCATCCTGTCGGACGGACGGACGGCCCACCTGGTGGGCTGACCAGCGAGTGGATAAGAAAAGAAAAAAAGGAGAGAAGGAGGGATGGACACCCCCGGCCCTGCAGAACGGCGCCGGGCGCCGGAGATTGAAAGAGAGAGAGAGAGAGAGAGAGACAGCTCTCCTGGTCTTTGTTGCGCGGGTAGAAATCTACTTCCTCAGAGTGAATCTCTTTGGGGGGGGGGGGATAAAAAATCCCCAAACTCAATTTTCTGTTGGTGTGTGTGTGTGTGTTCCTGCTTGGTGCCAAATGTTCCAGCTTAGCACTCGCTCTGAAGCACGGCTGGTGATGGATTTAGCTGAGGCATCTGTGCTACACACACACCAGCATGGAGACGGGGACACAAGCACGCTAAAGTCAAAGTGTCATGCAGTGTGAGTGTACATACAGCAGGGCTGTATGTACACTCACACTCTTTGGTAATGCTGTGTGTTGGAGCAATTCTCTCTCTCTCTGCCGCCCTCTCTCTCTCCCTCTCTCTCTGCATGAACAAATGGGTGCCAACTCTGAATTGGCCATGCTCCCTGTAAGCGTGCACATCAGGAGTAACACATGCCCCAGGAAGAGGAAGTATATGTGCAGTGTGGTGTGCGAGTGATTCAGTGATGGCCAGGTCACACCGTCCAATCAGTGCCGGGGCTTACGGTGCACTGGCGTGCAGGCTAAAAGTTAAAAAGTTGACGCTTCCACACCAGATCACTGGAAGGGCCGGACACATTAAATTAGAAAATGGAGACCTTTTTTTTTCTCCATTTTCTATGGCTGTTTTCATTCATGGACATGTAGACATTTCTGTCAGTTTCTTAGAAGGGAACCTTCCCGAGATAATGTTTTCTGCAGGACCGTTTCGCTTTTTTCTTTTATTAATATAGAATAAGCCAAGTTTATATATATATAACCCTTAATTATATTGCAGTGATTAATATCCATTACAGAGAAATAAACAACCCCTCATAACCTTATCCAAGGAAAAAAAATGATTAGAGCATAGATTCTATCCTAGAGATAGAATGTTTTGTTTGAATGCCTTTATAAGTCAAATAAAATGCTGACTGCACAACATGCCTGCCTTAATCAAGACAATAAAGATTGATTAACTGTCCAAACAGTCCACACAAGTTAACACCAACTGAAAACACACAGACCGGCGTCAATTAAACCTAGCCTAATATGATATTACACATATATCATAATGTCTTGAAGTCGGTGTAGCTCCCAAATGGTTGAGTATTGTAGAACGTGTAGCTTGAACATACAGTACAGCTCAGTTCAGACTGGCTCCCTTGTCACATGGTGCAGACTGGCAGCCAAGTAACTATGTATAACCTTGGCTTCCTACATCACAGCTGATTTCCAATGCCTCCCAGACCTCCCAGTGTTTGTGCACTTACTTTCATTGTGATGTCTAAATAGCCTTACCAAAAGGAAAATACAAAATGTAGTTTATACCGTTACCCGTAATTGATTAGAAAGAAGATTGGGGTTCCGGTTATGGTTGTGGTAAAAGGTTAAAGCTCCAATACGATTACACAGCAAAACTGTCCCTCTGCAAAACCTGACCCAAAAAATCCCTCAAAACATGACCTTTCAAAATCATCCTACAGTCATTTATGTCTGCCTGTGTGTGTGTGTGTACTTCCTGCCATGCCTTGCCAGGCTGGCAGTGAGTCTTGGCCAAATGACTGGGCGTCAGTTTTGTCCATCTGGATTCACTGCAGGGTTTTTACGTAAGAGCGTGCCTATTCACCGGCAGAACGAGACTCAGAACCTCGTAAATACACGATATTTATATTTCATCAATTTAACATCACAGTGAATTCTATTCTTTCTACATCTGCCCACCTTCCACTGTATCTAGATATGTACACTGTTAAAAATAATGTCTACAAATTTCAGTGCTGCGTTTATGCGTCTATTATGTTCAACTCAATTATTCGACTTCCAAGTCATTGGGGTGTTAAAAAATATGACATTATTCTAGTTAACAATTAGTTTAAGCAGTCAAAAAGTTACAAAAAAATACAAAATAAAAACCTGTCCAACATCAAATGTGTCCATTAATCTACCATGCTGTCCATTAATCGATCTGTTTACTGTGTCCACTGTGGATATGCATGTATGAATATTGATGTGCGCATCCACCCATTTAGCCTGGTGGGCTCTATATATTTTCCAGTGGAGAAGATGCAGCGCCTTAGGAAAACTCTTAACTCCTGTTGCAGCCTGTTGGAATGAGGTCATACCTAAAGGAACTGAAGAAACTAAAGGAACGTAGGAAGGAAAACAACGAGGTCTGTTAGGTGAGTTGCACCACGGACAAACACTTTGACAAGGATGAGGAGAAAAGAGGTGGCGGTCAGTTGGTGGGAGATGAAAAGGGGAGGTAGTGGGAAGAGAGCGAGTGGTGATGAAGGAACTAGAGAGAGATGAGAAACGGACTAAAATTGACATTCGAGTAAACCTCTGCCATCTCGAAAAGTCCTAAATCGTAACTAAAATACTTGCGAGGAAATTAATCTGCCAGACAGACACAAAGGGGAGCAGGTTATCACATTTATCTTCCTCGGTCGGATTCAAAACAGTCAAAATAGAGTCTGGCTTCGTCTGAAGATACGAAACGCCACAGGGAGTGAGGTGTGATTAAATGGAAGCATGCATGTGTGTATGTGTGGGGCTGGCTTTCTGTGGTGGGAATAGGCGCGATAAACGCAGCCATTTCCCCATTCAAGAGTGAATTCCTCAGAGGCGAGAGGTGGCGCGGGCTCCATCTAAACTTTTATTTCCACCGTTCATACAGTCCGACTTCTGGGAATCACACAGTTAGCCCCCATGTGGCACTACTGCTGATTAAAACCAGACGAAGGCGTGTGTGTGTGTGTGTGTGAGAGAGTGAGTTCCCCCCCCCCCCACCCCCACACACAAACACTTTTGTTCTATTGTTTAATCAGAAGATAAACCTGAAATAATTCATGTTAAAGTGTAGTTCAATTATAAAAAATATTGAAATGTTTTCTATAGCGTCCGTTTTCATGAAGTCTACTTACTCTATTCCTTCGTCGAGGAAAGCCGTCTCTCTCCAGAGGAAGCTCGATGGCGACCTGCCAGTGGGGGAACAGGTAGAAAACTCTCGACTGAGGCTGGCAGAAAGCAACGAGGGGGTGAAGCTCTGGTCAGCGGAGTCGATGGACGTCACGACGGTACTCAGCGAAGTCCATGAGGAACTCGTTGAAGCAGAGAGACTGTAGTTCCACTCATCTTGGAACTCGTCTCCAAAGTCCATGATGCAGTGAAGACAATACATGGGATGGTGGAGAAGAAAAGGGACGCCCTACTGCAGGTTTTGTGGGTAAGAAGGGAAGACAAGCAATGACTGAGAAGGTTGACGTTGCCTCAGGACTGGACGATAAGATCAAGAAAACAGGACCAAATGACAGAAAAAGGTGAAAGGGTGCCCAGGGGTACAGGGGACTGCCCACTGAAGAGCACCAACCAAAAGTGAGAGAGGAAAAGGGTAAGGATAGACGGCGCTAGGGTCGAGAAGAGAGGTTGGGCCATAAGATGGCCAATCAGGAGGTGTGAGAGTCAAGATGGAGTGGGGAGAAGGAGAGCAAAACAAAAGTTGCAAACGGAGGTAAAAAGGCGCTCGCAGAACCACTTTCCAGGTGCCAAGACCGCATCTCATTACATCCCACTTCTGGCCCCGTCAACAATCAAATCAGGTGGTAACCCGATAGAGAGGGGGGTGAGCGGGAAATCGATTGGAGATTGTGTGGAGAGGTTTGGACGGGTGGTTTCTGCGGTTATACGATAGCGGCGGCAGAGTAAGTGCCGTCTCCGGTTGCAGTGATAAGCAGTTCATTAGAGGGAGACTGTCGCGTTTCTAAAATACCTTTAGCACTCACCATTTAAAAGCCATTAAGGTCCTGATATGGGGAAGGTTAGCTGGCCTTCCTATAGGTGCTCAGGGAGTAAAGTAAATGCATAGCTAGGCTATAGAAGAGTGAAAATGTAAGGGGGGTGGGGTGGGGGGGACATAAGTGTAGGAAAGGATATGAAACTTGCATAACTTAATGCAATTTAGTACTTCCGTATTCTGCCTGTTGTTGTAGGTGACATGATCGGATTGTGAGCAATGGGCATCTCTAGTTAAACCCTCGACTCCCTTACCTCAATTTAAATCCACACGTTGAATTTCGGGAATAAATAATCCCTTATTTGTGGTACGTGATAAATTTTGATTCTCAATTTTCGACAAAGCTGACAGACATCTCTGCTGATGTTATATACCGTATGTTCTCAAGTTAATTCATGACCAACAGCCAAATTGTCATAGCGTTAATAAGATATTTCTCTATTTTTAATCCAGAATAGAGTTTCGGGTGTTTCACTAACCACAAAAAAGAGATTATTTCCCCGATTATTTCATGTCGAAAAATCAGTGTATGATTTTATAGATAAGGAAGCTACAGTAATGCTTCAGGCATCGCCTTACATTTAAGGAATTTAACTGACAGACTTTTCAAAAGCAGTTTACAAGAACAAGGGTAGGGATTATCTTGGGTAAATCTAAATTTAATGCCAGAGGCCTATGGTCCAGCTAAGAAGGACAGGGCAGAAAGAAGGGTCATACTTATACGACAACAGAACAAGAGTGTCTAATTGGGAAGCACTGTTGCCTCAGCCAAACAAATCTCTCCGGACAATAAGATACATCCCTTGTCCCAAAGACAGGAAAGAGTCCATTGATCAAATGACGCTCTCGACTCTGCGTCCAGAGAGAAGCTTAGCAGGTTGTGGTTAGCTCACACAAGGGCAGGACCACCCTGCTCCCCCACAAACACAATTACGAAAATATGTCAGCACTCCAGGTTAGTAAATCCCTTTGGTTTAGATGGCGATTGCTGGACACCTGCTTTAAAAAAAGCTCAAGGTCAAACTTACAATTCCCCCACGCACATATTTAACATAATAACCATTATGTCACCAGATGTTCCGTGGTTCATATTTCCGCAGATACTGTATAGCAGGACAGTTTTCAAAGCAAGGGCATGGCATAATTCCCCTTTGTAGAAGGGGAGGGAAAGTTTGAAAATCGGCTAATCATTTAAGCAATCATTTAATTGGCTGGTCTTTTTGCATGAACTCCTATGGTATTTAAGACAAAACAAACAAGTCTTGATTAGAAAAGTGTGCAATAGAGCATACCATTTGTTTATGCATAAACGAAAAAAATATATACTGAATGACACAGCAGCAAAAGTCAGTATAGGCATTAAGATATGGGGATCCAGTGTCATTTGTTTATTGTTTTTTAATGTATTTATTTAATTATTATTAATTGCTCAGAACAATGCAGTAAAATGGTGTGTAAACAATAGGCGGAATTTAGCGAAATACTACAATAGATACAAAGATAAGAAATGTATACTTTCTCTGCGGTTATCCCATCTGTCAAACTGCTACTGTATCATCAATAGTACAAATCTCAAAAGAGAACACCACATAAGTAGTGGGAAAAAAGCCCCCCCCCCTCCCCCCCAGTGGACATGAAAACTGAAATATAATCTTGAGTACAGTGTGCCTAAAATAACAAGACGTATACTGTAGCAGGGAATTCAAAATTACAAGTCCTTTTTCATCCCTTGTTCATCTCTTTCTCGCCTTTCTGGTCAAACGTTAATAAACAACAATACACACAAGCTGATAGATAAAAAAAAAAAAAAAAGACATTCGGCAAGGATTCAGACAAGACACCACAAAAAAGCAGGAAGGCGCAGGGAAAATAGCATCGTCGTTCCAGGTGTGAAGTCACACATTTAGCATAGCCAGGGCGTAGGACTACATATCCAGGCACAACGCAGGAGTCTTAGAGGAAAACGGAGCCCTGGCTTCCATTTAGCTGTCCACTTGGTGAAAACAGATTAGTTTTGTGTTAGCTTTTGTGCAGGTAAAAATAATCTTCCCTGTCTTTTGAGCCAAAATTCGGCACAGTTTACAGTCAAAGGACACAGGGTGTCTCGTAGATTGGGGAATTCACACCTCCATATATGTGAAGTTAAGGAGCTAGAAAAACAGGGACAGAGGACCTTAAAGAAACAGCCTCCATGCTTAGCGTTTAGGGTTAGTTCAGCTTGTCACCTTTTGATCGCCAGACAGACAATTCGGTTCGTGAACCTGCTGTAGGAGCTTAGCTGAAAACCGATCTGAGCTCTTCATGCTACCGAGTGTGCTAGCCTGTTAGCAGACAGCCAATGCATGTAGGCTTTGGCCCAGAGTTATTTATGTGGCCGAGAAGCAGGTCAGTCCAAACAAGCCGTAGAGCAAGACACATTGCAGCGCAGGGGGTTGACGTGAACGCAAAGCGGGGTGGTCAAGCAAAGTTAAGCAGAGCAGGCGTGCATGGGGGTCAGCGTCGGAGAGGGAACCGAAACGTTAGAGGAGGCCAATCTAGCTGGACCGCCGTGGAACCATGGGCACTGCTGGGGGATAAGCTCCTTCCTCTGTAGAGCCAGCCCGGAAGACACCGTGCTAAGGAATTACTTCAGTAGATGGGCCTGGGCTGCTTCATGCTGTAATGTGCCTCGGAGGCGGACACGTACGCCGACTCGGGGAAAAAGTCTTCATGGAACTCCGCCAGAAACCTGAGAGAGGAACAGGAGGCGAGGAGGAAGGAGAGAGGAGTCGGAAAGAGGGAGGTGAAACTTTTTAACAGCAACAGGGGGTGCGGGGAATGGAAGTTAAAGCAGAGACAGACCACTTAAAGAATGCACATATCCCGCCCCTCCCCCCTAAGAGCCAATCGTCTTCTTTAAAACGGTCGATGAGGAAACCTATTTAGCTAATCGTGTGGTTGCACTGACCTTGTGCATGCGTAGTAAAAGTATAAACCGTCCGAAAGTAACTGCCTGCGGGCGTTACCGAGATGGATGCCTGAGTGGCCGGACTTTCCTATAAAAAGGACTTTGGTTAAAGGTACATTCCTCCCCGTAAAGAAAATACATGTGGTTGTTTTTGGTTTACATGTCAAGTTCATGTGGGGTCTTCTTTTAAGGGTCGACTGCTATAGCTTCAACCCCAAATTTCTGCACCAGTTCACAGTTTGTAATTTGAAACCGGTGTGGACAGCTGTAGGGAGAGGGGTAGAGAAGAGTTGCGATCCTACGAGTAGCAGAGCAGTAGAGAACAGAGCAGTGCCACTCAGCAGGTGGTAACAGGAGGTCCAGAAGGGGGACGCACTGTCTAAGAGTTTAAAAACCGATTTCAACCACAAGGGACACACAAGTGAGGAGTGTACCTTTAAGCTGTCCGACTTGCAGATCACGTGGAAGACGAGCGTCACTTTCCAGTTCGCTGCGGCCTGTGGTTTTCCTAGACAACCCTGGCTTATTGTACACCAATCCCAGAGAGCCCTGCCCTCCGACTGGGTTGCATGTCAGTGAAAACATCCATCTATCAAGCATTCCTTTGCTAAACCAGGAGATAACCAATCTCCACTCTGCCGGGAGAAAGCAGGAATGGGGGAAGAGAATGAACGGACAGAGAGAGTGAGAGAGAGAGCGGGGAGGGAGAGCGAGAAATCCTCCCCCTCCCTTTCCCATCTAATCAGTAGCGGGGAAAACTAATCCGGAATCTTCTTAGTATCCGCTACTCAGCCAAATCCTGTAAATCTTGCCATCTCATCTTAGCTCCACTGGCCTTCCTAATCTCGACGCAAACAAATTATCCTCATCAGAGGAGAAATTAAGAACGTTTCCCCCCAAACAGGACAGCCTAATGGCTTGGCATTTGGGGAAACACCCCTGCTGCGAACAATACCAGCACAGCTACAGTGCAGGCCTTTTAACATGGAAAAATATGAGATCTTTGTTACAATAAAATAAATAAACTAACACACAATTGAAAACTTTATGTTTTTTCCATTGGTAAAAGGCTAGAGGTAATTTATGTTAACGGTCGGGGAGAGACAATACAAGCTGGCGCAGACATATGGAGCGTAAATCACTATAATGTGCGCGTACACGCTCGCCTAATCCCAATCATTCTTGCGGAGAAAGGGAGAACGAAAGAGAGATCAACTGTGGCCACATCCCAGAATGCACTTCACCTCCCCTCTCGGTAACATCAATCAGTTTTTTGCCACCGTGCTGATCATGTAGTGTGAGACAAATGATTTACACACACTGGAAAGGTTTCACCTGCATTACGTTAATGCAAAGCCCCCTTATTATTATTATTATTAGGAACTGTAAAAATGGGCTGGGTTTCACTCTCATGAAAGGCATCAAGTCGCATCCTGGCATTTTCTGCTGCACTGGAAATTTTCATTTTTACATTTCCAGACATTCTAAGCCCCTTATACACTAAACCAGGGGATACTAATTAATGCAATGAGGAATGTGGCCAGGTTTATATTTTCCAGAATTATGTTTTCACAAAAAAGGTGTCTGCAGAATTTAATTAATTAAAAAAATAAAACATTTCAGAAGATAAAACTCAACATTTTCCAGCATTTCCACAGTGCCCCACAGTGGCTGGAGGAAGTACTGAATGCGTTTGATTAAGAGAATGAGCAGACCTAAATCCCCGAGGTCTGGGAGTGGTTAAACTGACGATCACTGGGGACAATTTAAAGATTAGACTCCCAAGCTTGTGTAGCACCCACGCTTCACACTACCTTAAGGCGAGACATGGAAGGCAAAAACATTGATTTATCATGCACTTGTCAATTTTGAGATTTTGGGCTATTTTGCTTCTAAAACATCTTCTTTCAGAATAATTAAAAGAAAACGTCCAAAATACACATTTAGGTGTATATTTTACTACACTTTGTTTAATTGTGTCTGTAGATTTCTCCTAAATTCACAAAAAGTTAGCATTCTAAGGGAACATGCAGTGCCATCGTCTGTACCATGTCATCGCAGGTATCGTTATAAAGCCCTCTCTCTCGTACCCAATGTTATCACATCCAAATATGGTCATTTCCTTTCCATCAGCCACCAATCGTGAAATAAAGGGTGATTTTACCCTAAACACGAAATCTCATTGGCTGGTGTCGATTTCTGACAACATGATTTGTTCAGACGTATCACGTGACGTGCTCTGATGCTTCCTGGTTTAGCTCTCTGTGGGACCTTTATAATATAAAAATGCCGAAAGCAGTGGGTCTTAAACTGTCTCAGAAAAGATGACAACAATTGTCACTTGCAAGACAAATAAGACATAGATGCGTAAGCTGTCACTCGGGAAACATGATTGTTTAGATAACGGGGGGGGGGGGGGGGGGGGGGGC
>JAOEHI010051122.1:10000-19359 GCA_025447815.1 Percopsis transmontana | reverse complement strand
AGAGTACACGTGGATCCCAAAAACTTCAGTTTAACTCTTAACAATTTGACGCTTCAAGACTCTGGGACTTACAAATTCATGTCTGAAGAGGGTTCCCAGCAAAGGTCCACAACTGTCTTTGCTATTCAAGTTCACGGTAAAAGACAATAATATAATATGCTTATGGGGCGGGGCTTCACGTTTCCTTTTGTGAAATATAATTCTAATCTGGTGTCTAGGTGTGATGTTATAGCATAGGCGTGTCAAAAAACAGTGTTTGGCCCACCAGAGACAGTAACTGGCCTACATGCTGCCAGGTTCCAAAGTTATCACTTCCCATTTAGGGGTTTAGCAGGAAAGTTCAAGATTCTAGCTTTAACTGATTTGTGGCCTATTGATGATTACTTCTACGAGTCGGCCTATTAAATGACACACGCCATGCTCTCTCCCCTGCTTGTCAGAGCCCATAACGAAGGAGCCTGTCCTGGAGGTCACATTAACCTGGCATGTGGAGAACAGCTCCTGTTCATCTTGGCTGCTGTGTGCCTCCCCCAGCACACACGTCAGGTACAGCTGGACCGTGGGGAAGCAGTCCTACAACAGCAGGAATGGCCTCTTCCTTCAGGAGCTACAGGAGGGAACGGTCAACGTCACCTGCTCTGTTTCCAACCCCGTCAGTGAGAAGACTGTGTCCAGCCAAGTGACGTGCACCAACCAAGGTTTGTGAAGCACTAGTATAACAGGTGCTTATTCAGTTGCTTTGATGCAGCTTTGACAAACGTACAGTATGCTGTTGGCATATCCCTAGTTATGTTTTAATGTCAAAATGTCCACTTTGGTTGGTTGCACACTGGATGCGTAGTAAAATGTTTAAAACCAGATGGCATATTTTACCCCCATGCACTGCCCAAGAGAGCTGCTTCTCTTTCTAACACCATTCGGTATGGCAGCGTCATATAGGAGAGATCGCTAGCGATCCAAAACTACCAACTACTACTAAGTTAAACCTCCACTCCATAACCCAGTTATTAATTTAAATTACATTTAAAAATTACCAGTCCAAAGTGGACAGACTTTTTCATTCACTTGGAATGGGAAAGTGTATATATATATATTGTTTAATATATTAAACAACCTACAACCTACAATATTTCATGAGGCGTATGACACATACGCCTTTTTTAAAAGCATATGTGCTTGTTGGTATCATAAAAACATGTGTCCACTGTGCAACTGGCCTTTATAATGTAAATAATGTCAAATATGAATACACTCTAATTCAGGGCCATTACCGCTCATGACCTATGTGGCTGGAGCAGCAGGGGCTTTCATTACGCTCCTTATTTTTGCTGCTGTCGTCACTTGTTACTGCAAACGAAGAAAAACAGGTAACACATAACCCTCAGTGGGGTCTCCTTTATAACCCCTGTCTTACTTCCAAATGTGTAGACCCGCTTAAACACTTTTGCGTTTCTGTGTTACAACCTTTTGTTCCCATTATAGTGGGAGTTTTGATCCAGATCCTCAGAACTGTATACTGAATTAAGATTTTGATCGGAAACAGTAGCTGTCATTTAGAAAGGGGTAGTGTGTAGTTACGGGATTGTGAGTTCTGTGGAATTAGTTCCTCTTAACTGAGACATTTCCTGGTGGGCGAAGGCAACATGTTAATTCTGTTATGCATGTTACACTATTCAGTGTATGGACATATGTACCAGAAGGAGCTCTCACACAATACCGCCCAATCTACTTTAAAGTAAATGTGTCCCGCTGTGTCCAATACATACAGTAACCTATCAGAAGTAACCATGTTGGCCAATCACAATCTGTCTCTCATTTCTAAAGAAGAAATACAAGACAACACCATATATGCTGACATCAACGATGACTGGTGCACCGATGGGACAAAGAGAAACGTAAGCTGAAATAATTAAGTGTTACGGCCATTTGTTGCTTTTGAGTAATGTATCAGCCTCAGTTTCAGAGTAACAGTTTACAAATATTTTAATGTGCAATACCCCTTTCAGGCGAAATCCAGCCCATCAACCATCTATAAAACTGTTGAAGGCATTGGTCCAATTGGGGTAAGAAGGAAAAATATGTTCACAATTCAGAAACAATATCACGTAACATCGTATATTCTCTCACATAGAAGTATCCAAAAAATAACACTCAAGATGTATAGTTGTACCCAAGTAAATGTACTTTGGCACCTCTACAGATTACAGTACACACTTGTTCGCAGGCAGGGGGAGAGCAGAAAAATGGTAACATGGCTGGTTGGATTATCAGGCGATATAAACCAAAAAAAGTAACATAATTGTGGAGTTTCTCAATGAAGCCACTCAGACTTCCTTTTAAAACACTTTGTCCTGAATAAATACTGTCAAATTGAACGATTTGTCAGTTTGATGGTGAAATGAATTGTTGAAATATAGTGTTTTCTCCTACCCCAGAGTGTCTACGATAAGATCCAACTGAATCGAATCACCACCTCTCCGAACCATGTTTCCAGAGGACAAGGGCTTGAAACACCAGTTGCATTTTAAGTAGGCTAGGTCAAATTCTCACAATGGATTGCATGTTTAAAATGAGACTTAAAGGCGTAATTCTGTCAATAGTTGAATTACTAATGTAAATATTGTAAAATGCATAAATATATATGTTTTGTAAAAAGAAATGTTGGCATAATCTAGCGGTTTTAGTTAAAGTGAATACCAGGCTACATAATTATTTTAACTATCAGAATGTCTCAGTTGCATGTTAACAGTGGTGCAGAACCACTGGTACTATTAGTTTAGACTTTTGAAGGCAGGCTTTATTACAGTACAGTGCAGCATTATTAAAGACCATAATCACTTTCTGTGGACCCTACACATCAGCATGGAGTGAATTGTACTGATCATCAGGAGACCCTGTTATGATTTACTCGAGAACAGAAAGCAGAAAAAACCCAATGTGAGTTCAGCTTTGGGTACTGTCACTGTCAACCAGGGTCCAGATTTGGCTGCTAAACTCAGTGGCCCATAAAATCAGATCGGCATGAAATATAAAAGATTTCACATGATTCATTTTGAACTGTCTGCTAAATACTGTTAAATACATGCCCTTTAATGGTCTGGATTAAATCAATTTTCACCTGGTAACCAATAAGCAGTGTCTGTGGATTATGTATGTTTCTATGCCTTTATCCTACAACCGACTTGACCGACACTTGGTCAAATTTGGTGGGGGTGGGGGGGGGCACCTTAGATGATGTTATGGGTAATTCGACCACTGCACATCTGTTAGCCTTACAATAAGGTAATAAAGTTATATCCTTTTCCTTTTATTAGTATGACGTCATAGCTCTTTAATAAATAAGTAAAATACAGATCTAACTAAATATTTCAGCATTTTACAATTTTGTTATATGAGAGTACAGTTTAAAAGAAACTGTTGATCAGTAGAAACTACCAAGTCAACTGACTGAAAGCCTCATATTTAGTGGTAAAGTTGTAGCATTGTGTGAAGAAAACAGAAAACATGAGACTATAAAATATAACATAGGAATGGAATGGAAATCAAACAAAGGTCAAGTCAAATTTATTTATATAGCAATTAATGACAAGGTGCAGTCTAGGTGTTAGACTCCTAGCCAGAAGGTTGTGGGTTCAATCCCCAGACTTGAGCCTTAAGTAAAATGCCTAAGCTCTATCTAAACCATGTAATTGTAATTGTTTTTGGATATAAGCAACTAATTGTAATTGTACCTAATTACTAATTGTAATTATACCTAATTGTAATTGTAACATTACAGTCTCAAAGGGCCCACATTTCACACGGAAACAAACAACACTTGACATTCTGTAATTCACTATAGATAAAAAAAATTGTATTGTAATGTGCTGCATCACAGAGCAGTCCAACTACAATTTAGTAGACGCTTTTATCCAATACAATTATCCAGTACAATTGCAACTATTACAAGGAGCAGGTAAGATGCTTTATACCTATCTGTTCATTGTAATAATTGTAATGTGAGGCGCATGTAATTGTAAGTCACTTTGTCCACAAAATGACAAAAATAATTGTATAATTGTTCTCATTGTAAGTCGCATTGGATAAAAGCATCTGCTAAATGAAAAAGAAACATGCATTGTCATACAGTCTTCTTCAGAGGACTCGGTTATTGTCTGCTGGAGGACCCCCTGTGTAAAGTAGTAGAATAAAGTCAATACATGGTGTTAGTACTTTCACATGTCAGACAGTTGTAATAGTTAAAGCTCCATTAAACATAATCTTTAACATTAACAACAAATTCTCTTATTTCCATCTGCTATAAGGTATCTTTGAGAGCTGGTGCATCCTTTACTTAAACAAACCAATGCCACCTGCCATCACCTTGCTGTTATTTCAAGTTTTCTACTCTCGTTTACATTTCAGCCAGCTTGTTGGAGATGCTACTTCAAATACCCTAAAATGTGTCAATTCATTGTGTACATTTGTTTTGAAATCTGTTGAGGAATTACCGCCCCCTGAAAGAAGTGCTTAATGGAGGTTTAAATATGGGTAACAGATGATCTTTGACTAAAAAGAAAGAAAAGACACATTTGAAATTAAAATCTCTCGATAGAAAAGTTTGTATTCGGGTGGTACATATAATATACATACCCTTGAAGCTATTTAACCATTTTTGGATTTGATCTGTAATAACACAAAGCAAGGGTCAATAAATAAAATATTTTTTTTTTATTTAAATAAAAAACTGAGAGGAACTACCTCAGTATCTCAGTCACACATTACTATCAACAGCATTTGAAGAAGCATAAGGAAAATCTAGTCAGAAGAAGGAGGCTTGTATTTTTAGAAAAATTACATTTCCTCATACCTTGAAAAATCCATGATAAAATAATGATTATTAGTACCACGACCAATACGAGAGCAACATAGCCACCAGAACATCCCCTTTGCTCATGCTGTGGCTTTTCCTCTGGGATATATGGTACAGTTGATGAGAAAAACCTGGAACCTACAGTAATTCCCAAGAATTAAGCATTTAACATTTTCAATATCATATTCGCACGTGATAAGAAACAGCTGTGGCCTTACCATAACACGCTGATGTTACAAAGGTGGAGGCATTCTGCCCATTTTTACTGATGGTGCAGGTAAAATTGACCTCCTTGTTGGGACTGAAGAATGCCAAGAGTATGGCAGAGTGGTTGTCAGCCCTGAAGTGGCTTTGCCAGACATCATTTTGGAAGTGCTGGTCCTGCCAGGTGAAGCCAATACCATCTTCTGCGGACGAACAATTGAGGACCGCCAAACATTTTCCTTCTGTCAACACACTGGTGATTGTATTTGTGCTGGGCTTCTTCAGATGTTCTAGAGACGCGACATCAGAATAAGAATGATTTGTTTTTAGTTATTTTTATGTATAAAGCCATGTAATAGTGCATTTAATTCAATTGGCTTAAATGGTGAGATCCTAATGAAGGTAAGTAATAATTGGAGTGACCTTACTTCTCACTGTAAGCGTGACAACATGATTGACACTATCCTTTTTATCGTTTTTTAATGTTACATTGTAATCCCTGGCATCTTCCGTGGATAAATTCATAATCACCAAGTCACCTGATATTTAAAAAAGAAAGAAAGGAAGAAAAAGAAAGCAAATACATTAACAACATTAACATCATCAACAAAAGAGAAACAAATAAATTCCATATTTTGTGTACACCATTGAGTGCCCATTGAGTCCTTATTGGGCAGGACAGTCTAGTGGTCTCGATGTTCGACTCCCCGATGACAGGTAGTCTTGGCCCATGTAGGGGCCTCCTTGTAATTGTACTCATTGTAATTGTACTCCGCTAAATGTATGAATGGTCTCTTTGGAGGACATGGCACAGGTGTAATTTATTTCTATGTGAAAATGTGTGCCAGTAACGTGACCTGTAAAGGGCTCTATAAAAAAACATCACATCTTTCCCATTACCTGAGGAGGTGTTCAGGCTAAGCCTTCCCTTGTACTGCATGAGGCGGTCGTCATTTGTTGCCCCTTTGCGATAGGTTGCGATCAGTGTTTCGTTGGACCATATGTACCATTTAATTTCGGAGAGGCTCCATGAAGGGTCTGCCCCCGAGGGCAGGGTGATGGACTCTCCAACGTAGCCTTGCTGGACGGAGTGGGCCCACACCTCTGTAAAACAATCAAGAGGAAAGAAAGAAAGAGCACCGTAATGTAACAGTGAACGCATGCTCGTGTGAACAGTTGAAAGATCGTCTTTGAAAAATGTGTTTTTGGAAATAACTACAGTTCTACACTACACTACATCAGTGGTTTATGAATGACTTTTTAAATTATTTTTTTAACACAAATGTAGTGTAGCCAAGATAACACTAACATAAAAAAGATTATTAGTAAAAATGAATAGTTTTAACAGTACATACAGAGTCCCTGTGTGTTTTTTTAAAGGGATATTAAATAATAATGTTGTAATAAACAATATATAAAATTATACTAACATTATTCTGCCATTCCGTTATCACATTATTCAGCCATGCCGTTATCACATTCTTCTTCTATACCGTTAGCACTTGCCGTTAGCACACAGTAGCAGCTTCCTGTAAGTGTGTGTGTGCTCACAAGATTGTCAGTTCTATGAAATATTGCTCCCCAAAGTTATAAAACAATGTTTTTATGAATGTGGTATCGATAGGTTCAGTGTAATAACTTATTTTGAAATGTCTGCCTACCTGGGAGGAGAAAAATGAGCAGCCGATACAGAACCATGGTTTAGGAGGAAGCAACGAAACACTTTGAAAGTCAAATTAGATTGTGGTAAACTTTACGGAAGAGTTAGCCTTGTCGTTTCAGCTTTTAAACGACATGCCTCTCAATGAAAGCCCACGCACTGAATAGAACCCATTTACTCAGAATATTTCAATTACTTAATAGTAATTATTGTAATAAACACTCACTATTCTAATACTGGTAGTGCAATATCTTAGCACCCAAAATATAACTCTTTATCACTAGAATTAGTAGCAGAACTAAACCCTGTTCTACCACTGTTTTACTCAAGTGAACACATTAAATGGCTTTATGTGAAGATTTATTAAAAACCTTGATTTTACATCCACTCAAGTCATATGAAAAAAAGAAAAAAAAAAACTCAATGTAACAAGAATCTACAATTATATTTTACAACAGTTTAGAAAAAAGGGGATAGAAGCTTAGATTACGCATACGAAAATGAAAATCAGTAAAAAAAATTACAAAGATTTACACTGCATGGATTTATAAGATATAGGGCAATTTCTCACTTGTTCACAGATAGCACATTCCAATCCTAGGTATGTATAAAAGATGTGTGTCACACGCACGCACAAAAAGCATCTCCCCAAAATACAGTCACTTTAGTACAACTAGCCCATAGTGGCTTAGGAGCTGCCTACAAACAAACAATCTCTGTTAGAACTGTCTGGCTCTCAGATTTGGGTTAGTAGAAAGAACCACGCACAGCGTTACCGTAGCAACTGGATTTATACAGTGTCACACGTTCAAACGAAGTAGCATCTTCGCTCATCATTCAGATTACTGTTTAAAAGGCTAAGGGTTAGGGTTGTTCATTTATTGTTCAAACGTCTACGTGTTCTTGGTGTTCAGGACTGTAGAAGAGATCGAACCCAGCTTGTCGGACATTAGTCACGTTCCTGAACATCATGGGAACTTTTACGCAATGAAGGTATTTGCTGACCATACCAAGTTCCTTGTTTCTGGTTACGCAATGCTGATTAGCTAAAGCAGCTACCTACAGTATATGAGGGTTTTTTGTGAGGCCGATAGCGTTTCCTAGGGTAAAGACCGCATTTCCCCTTAAGCCCTGTTGCTTCATCGGAAAGAGTAGTTGAGAGATATAGAGGCATGAAATGGCTCACTTTAACTCTGATGGTCTTCAACAGTAGGGCCATATAACACTAGCAAAAAATTTATCTAAACTTTAACTTCAAATTGAATCTATTTCTGCCTTTTAATACTTGAGACTAACAAGGGTTATTTTATTTTACAACGTGAATTACAGAAGTGTCAGTAACTGTACTATTAATAATCTGGAGGATTATCAGCGGGAACTGAAAATAGCCTGCAGTTCATTACAAGAAATAAGAGCAGTCAGTAGGCTACTAGGAAACGGCTTTTTCTCTCAAAACAAAAGAAGGGCAAATACAAATAAGAGATGTAGTTGTTGTTTTATAATCCACTACTGTACTTTAATTCTACCTTCTTTTTCCAGTCAACGTGACGCCTATCTTACCATTGATTTTCAGAATGTCAGTGAAGGGAGTCTCAACATCTATTATTACGCTTGTAAGCCTGGATTGCCGTGTAAAAATCAACATATTTGTCTGTTTCACATGTCTACATTTTGTTCAGTGATTCATATCTGTGTAGGAAGTCACAATGTCATATACCGGCTTCCTCTTTCTTTCCTCCTCTACACAAAAAACCCACACAAATTCCCCATTTTTTTGTCGCCTGTCTGTCATATTTGTTAGTTTGCCCCGCCTCGGCCTACACGGAGGTCTCCGACTGGAGTCTCATGACGAATTTGTGGCTCTTGGGGTCGATAAACTCGTCGCCCATGCGCAGGAAGGGGAGGGGCGTCACCGTGACAACCAGGGAGAAGTCGAGGCGCCGGAGGGAGAAGACGAGGCCCTGGCGGAGGGCGGAAGTCACCGGCTCCTCGCTGACTAGTGTCCACTGGCGGCCCCTGCCGTCGTCCTTCTGGTACTGCAGGGTAGGGCCCGTGCTCAGATAGCGCTCAAGGAAAGCCTGCACGCACACGCACACACGCACACATCAGATACATGCAATCACACTTATAGTGATAGTGATTCATAATTCTTCATTTAATTGGGTCTGTCATGATGTACCGTCATGTCTAGATTATTAGTCCTAATGTCGTTGGAAATATAATATTGAAAATGTGAAGTTCTGGGTTAAAAAATGGAAAGCTATCGTACAAGCCAGCATACGCAAATGCTTTGTATCTGTAGCATGTAGCACATGCAAGCTAATAATTACATAAAAATACAACATATAATATATAAATATATACAAATATATACAAATATAATAACCACTTTAGTAAAGCTAATATAAATCAACACATTTCTAAAAAACACTAAGCTGTCAACTAAATGCGTCTAAAAAAACAGGAATGACCTGGTACGGCTTGTTAGCCAATCAAAGCAATTGCAATGCGTGTCTATCCAGTAGGTGGTGCCGTTCCCACTGTTTCCCGACTAAGACTGCTGGGCGAGCGGTCACCTTGGGGGTCATGTTGTGCGTGATGCAGAACTGCAGGTGCTGGATAATGCTCTCCATGCTGTGGTAG
>JAOEHI010051122.1:0-5000 GCA_025447815.1 Percopsis transmontana | reverse complement strand
TACCAATAAGCTTTATTCAACGCGATAAAGCAACCCGTGAAACTGCACGCTCAGTTTCACCCATGCGCAGTCAATGCACAACAAGTCTGTACGGACGCTAAATTTGGGTGCAGCTCGGACAGTCCGTACGGACTTTGCGGATGATGACATTTGCGTCCACAGGGGGCACACAAGGGCCTTTAGACCCGCCGATGAAAAACCAAAACATGGAGTTAGTGTACATCTACTCGCTGGCCGGCTACCTGTGCTTGCGGGAGCTCCGCGAGTGGGACGACTTGTAGGAGTAGCTGGAGTACGTGGACTCATTGTCCATGTCTGAGGCCGGCGGTGGACGGAATTTCCGGGCCCCTCCTCCTCCTCCGCCTCCTGTCCCCGTGCCGCGGCCCTTCTCCCCGGCCACGCCCAGCTGGCTCTTGCGTTGGCTGATGGACTTGGAGGAGAGGGCCAGTGGGAGGCGCAACAGCTCCACTTTACTCCTGAGGGAATCTATCTTGGAACAACAGAAGGGAGGGAGGGAGGAATGAAAGGATAGAGAAAATCTCAAAGAGCAAAAGCGAAGAAGAGGAAAAAAGAAACAAAAAAGAAACAAACAAACAAACATGATTAGTCATATCAGATGGAGTCAACAACAATTCAGCCTCAGTACAAAAGGTAAACACTAGAAAGGTGCTAGGTAGGTGTACTTTTTGGTGTATATTCTGTTTGTGTGTGTGTGTGTGTATTCGGGGGGGTACTTTTCATTGTACAACCATTTATCCTCTTTAGGCCCCATGTAATTCCAGTTTCCAACTGACATTTCGGACTTTTTCCGAAACGTCAATGAAAATTTGTGAAAATTTAGTTTCAGCTGGTGGTTAACAGCCCTATCTTGATTGGCTATCTAACTGTGAGTCGGGGGATAGGTCAGAGAAGATAATTTTGTCTGATCAAGGAAGACTCGGAGAGGTTTATTGATGACCACAGGTAGGGAGCAGATACAGTTGTTACCAAGTTTAATGTGTGAGCTTTGAGCTACGCATTTATACATGTTCATTTCACACCCACCTCCACAACAACCCCAGACACCCTTGAGGCCATGACGCCTGGGCACACATTCTCAAAGACAACTAGGGTCAGGATATGTCATTCTATCATTCACAGACATTTAGACCACTGGAGCAAGATAGAGAATTACCCCAGACTAGTACAGTAGTAGAACAATCCAGAAATGATGTCACATCTGGGGCCAAATCTGACTGGCTTGTTTTTTTACTATGATTTTGTCAGAGAGGAACCGTAGCAAAATGACGTGTTAGACCGATTTCTAAATAAGCCCAGCCCATTTAAACAACACAAGGACCACACAACTGGAAAAAAACCTTGAATTTTACGATAGGGGACCTTTACAGTGCCTTTTATGAGGATGGCCAGTGAGTTAGCCCAGGGCGCGCTCGCACCCCACAAATGTCAATTACTCAAGCCTTCTCTTCTGGACCCCGCCTCTACAGAACACAAAGAGACACTGGAAGCTATAGAGACATCAGGAGAAGTCTTAACTGTTCCATTTTAATAAATGTGCGATTTAGCACCAAGGCTTAGGGGGAAAATAAACTGAATGGAAAGAACGTCAAGAATGGCAATTGAATTCAACAAAATAGGATTTTCATCTGCGCCCCTATCCCCAAACGTTCCGTTCTCCTCTCACTGTGCGTCAGGCTCATGCAAGCGTATGTCCACATTCACACACACACACACACTGCATTCCTCCAGCAGCCCCTGTGGTCTCTAGGGGCAACGCGGCTCGACAATCACAATGGGAATGAACGGGAGTCAATGGGTGAGAAGACACGGGGGGGGGGGGCTTGTTACCATGGGAACGAGAGCATCCACTTTCCACCCTAGACCACCGGCGCACGCGCTGTACACGTTCACACCTTCGAGAACTCTTGCCTGTGTCTATCTACATCGCCGTCGTGTAGAATAGCGTGTCCTTTCTAACGCGCCTGTCCAGCAGTATTCTCTGTGATGGTAGAAGAGATCCGTTTGTTTCTGCCACTGTCACACGAGCCTGTTTGTTGGTACGTGGGCAACACACATGCACGCGTATGCAACTAAGAAGAAACGAGCAAAAAAACGAGCACACAATAGTAGATACCCCCCCCCCCAACTGCTATGTACCCCCCGTTTAAGAGGAACTACTTTCAGCAAACAAACATGGTTTTAAGGCGAATCTGAAAAACGCGATTGGATGAAGCACACAAGCCCAATTGTACTATATGGGGCGGACCCATTATAGCTCCACGCTGCTGCCTTTGGCCAATGAACGCACACTACTCCTTAAGGTCAAGAGTTCCTTGTTGTAGTAGGGGATTTACATGTTGCTATTAAGTAGCCTGATTTCAACTGCAGAAGAACTAGCTTTCAGTAACTATCACGACTTATCTGCTTTATTACTATCTTTTCTAGGCCCTAAAGAAATGTACTAAAGCTTGACTCTGGTGGGACCCACAACCTTTGAATGGCCTCTCCCTGAGTATAGCCTAGAAGTCCAATTCGCTATCCATTGCGCCACAGAGCCACATATTAACACAAAAACAGTCTGAATCCCTCAGACCTGTTGTCTGGCATGCTGTTTATATAATTACGCCTAATCCTGTTTCTGAAATTGGTCACTTGCACCATTCCAGCTCTAAAGAGCGCTGTTCCGCATTCTTGAAAGGGACTTGTGTGGTTCGTAACAGACCCATGTGTCCAGAACCTTCTTAGCGTTGACACGGGGACTCAGGCCCATATTTAGTGATTAATACTAACAAATTGAACATTATTTTTCTCCTGTACTAGCTCTTTGAAGGTGCTTCCAAGTTAATTTATCACAAAAGAAAGCCTGCTTGTGTTTCTCAACTAAATACAGGTGACTGCCATAACCCTTAGGCATGGGAAAGCCAGCCTGTAACTGGGTGTGACGCCACTGAATTTGAATTATTTACCGGTTCATACGCATGGACAATAAAACCACGTAAACAGTTAATATGATCTCTTTCTTTGTCTCTCTCTCTCTCTCACACACACACTACAGTGGCCTGTATTGTTTTCTAAGCACCAGACCGGTAGTGATTTGGGGGTGTGGTCATGGGTGTGTGTTGTGGTGGGTTATTAAATTTCCTATTATTCTATATTTCCTCTGTGCGGCTTATGAGGAACCGTTCCCTCAAAGTGTAATTTGTTAAAATAATCGAATGTTTTCCATACTATAAAAATGACAAACCCCCAATAAAATAACCCCTTTCTCTCGCCCTTCCAGTTCAATAGATTGCAGTTTCATGCCTCACACTATGGGCCTAATCTGGTCCCAACTGGCTTTGTAACAATTTAGTAGCTACATATTAGTGTGGCTTCTATAATGTTGCAATGTTCACGTTGGATTTGAACACGATCGGCGGTTAAAGAGTTAACAATCTCAGGTGGTTGTTGTAGTCTGCCTTCCGTGCCTGCTTAATTCCTACGGGCCTCTAAAGCCTCCGGCTGGGCCACGGCCAGCTGCCCTGCTCGAGAACGCTGTTTCAAATCGAAGCCCAGGCTTCGAGGCCTTCCCATTATGCAGGGAGTTTGAAGATCTATAATATAACTTAAACACTAGAAGAAGTCTTGAAGGTAGCCGTCTCATTAAGTAAATGGTTCCTAAAAATGTGCCTTTGACCATTAGTAAAATTAACAATTGTTGTATGTTTGATACAAAGTAGGCCTAACCTCGTCTTGGCTGCGCTCACACCACTAGGCTGATACTGGTGTGCCGGCAGGTTAAGGAGAACAGTGTGTGTGAGCAAGGATCGACATTACCAAAATCACGTGTTTAACACAAAATGTCTCTTTTCCACCCTTGCTCCATAAAACCAATTTGGCATAGATTATAACACGAACTATGACGACAAATGAGACATGTTCCTTAAGTGTCTGTGTTGCAGCGGTATAGCATATGCATTTCACACTGTAAATGCGTTATTATGCGTAACCTCTTCATTGGTTATCGATGTATCTTATCTGCTGCATTGCCTATTAGTAAGAACAAATTAGAGTGTTTGCTTTAAACTTGAAAAGCTATAGTAGTTATTAACAGTTTAAACGAAGAAAAGCAATCATTCCAAAATGATCCATGATCAAGCACGCGACAAAGAACATTAGACTAGGGAATAGACTACTTACCTTCACTTTGAAAGGGGCTTCCCAAACTGGAGAAAAGTGTAATACCAAAGCTCTGGCAACACAAAGAATCCGCCGACAGCAGTCCAAATGCAGGCGTCTGCAAAGAGTTTCCTAATTTACTTTATCTAGTTTTTCTACGGACAGTTTTCCCATAAAAAACTGCAAAAGGGCAACCGTAACCTGATTCCTCTTCATGCACAATATGCTTGTTTTCAGCTGAAAATCATCAAGGACCAAGCCATACAAAGGCAAAGAGATACATCCCATTCTCGCCCTGTGCATCTGTTCTCTAGAGAAGCCCTGCTGCGCGTTTCAATACAGACATTCTTCCCCGATGGAGACAGTTGGAGAACAGCTCACTGAGCGCAATGCTGACTTGGGTTGCATTTAAATAAAGAGGAAAAAAGTACATACACACCGCAAATCCCACAACCGCGTTGTGGGTTCAAGTCTACCGTTTCCCACCTATTCCTGAAATGCAACGTGTGTTGTGTCCTAGAGAACCGACCGCAAGCGACAATTAATCGCCAATTCTGGACAATTGCCCCCCCTTTTCCTCGAGAGGAAAATAGGATTGCCCGCCTCTCGGATTCCAGGAGCTTTTTCTGTTTTATGATTGTTTTGTCCTGTCCACAGAAGTTACCCAACTGCTTCAAGGTTGAAATTAATAATAAACCAAGTATTCAGTTTCCCCCCCCTCTCATTCCCAAAATAGGATATTTTGCATAGATCGGAGCCAAACTGGATTCCACGGCTTGGGGGGGGGGGGGGGGGGGGGGGGGGGGGGGGGGGGGGGGGGGGGGGGGGGGGGGGGGGGGGGG
>JAOEHI010051121.1:0-19360 GCA_025447815.1 Percopsis transmontana | reverse complement strand
AAGTTTCTTACTGGATAGCAAACTCTGTTGTGAATGAAAGTTAAGTTAAGTTTATACATAATAAATAATAGAATTAATTTAATAAGTTAATATATATGATTATATAAGTGAATTGATAATAGTAAGATGTATTACCTAATAGAAATGTGTAAGTACAATTGACTTGGATATAATCTTGGATATAATCTTATTTTACTGTTTACGGTATATTATTTAATGATCTGAAACTTTAATTTTAAGTATAAACTCAATACGCTACTTCCTGTTTAGAGTGTGAGTAGCAATGTGTTCAAGTGGTCAAAGATATGCGTGGTGGTTTATTATCTTGTGTTTTCATTGTGCTCTTTGTCTTTCATTAAAGGTTTTTGGAATGTTCAACGCTTCCGTTTCATGTTATAAAAGCTTCCGCTACAAACTCATAAGTGGTCACAAACCTTGTTATAAAGTTCTGGTATAGCCGTGTCTGCAATAGTGTCAGGACAGGAGGGTAAGACATAAGCCATAAGCCAGCGAAAGCCTACGTTTTCTGAAAAAAATCAAGGATTGGGCCCGATACCGATGTTTGATATCGAGTCAGGACATCCCTAGTTCTACATCTTTCAATATTTACAATTTGATCATTTAGCAGACGCTTTTATCCAAAGCGACTTACAATTACATGGTGCGATTACATGGAGCAGGTAGGGGTTAGGCATCTTGCTCAAGGATGCTTACAGGTAGGCCACCTCCGGGGATAGAACCCCAACCTTCCGGCTGGGAGCTGGGAATATTGTGCCAGAAAAGGTCCACATAGAGAGTAGTTTAAAAGCAAAAGAGCAATTAAAAAGCACATGCTATCTGTTCATCATATGTTCTTTTTCTAACCTGGAGTGACCTTGAGACTGGTCTTAAAGCTTCAGAATAAACAATATTACATTTATCCACACAAATACGGAACCAATCAATATGGAAGTTCTTTCCATCTGCTAGGCTTTCATGTAATTTCCTTTTATCTGTACTGTTTTTCTTGCCGGCAGATCAAGTAGCCATCCATATTACTTACAAGAATGCTAGCCCAGTGCTAAAATGTGACATTTTAAATGCAAATCTTCATTGTGGAAATGAAGCAAGAGGACCTGTAACCTTAAAGCGTAAGAGAACTGTACATTTTCACTTTATTCAAGAACTTCTTTGAAGACTGGTAGAAAACTCATTTCAAAATCAGTTTATTGTCTATTATTATGCTTTGTGATCTGAAGGAGTGGCCACTACTAAAGTTGAGGGGAAATATTTGGGCAATGATAATCAATATTACAACTTCTTCACAACAAATACTTGCCTACTCAACTAGTAATGTCCCTCTAGTGTCTTTGAGCTCTCGTATGCTGGCTTTCTTTGCTGGGAACTCAATCTAAAGACAATAAATCTTTATTATAGACAAAAAAAAGTTCTATAGAACACGCTTTACACTTGCACATCTTTACTCTAATACGCCAATGCACACATACACTGACACAACACCACTGCAGCATTAGAGGCATGAGGCATTATTTTAACAAGGTTGCCGCGCTCCAACAAGGCTTGGGGTTATTTATTATACCGTGTTATGAAATTTTTATGATGAAGTGAAACATTCCCTTTTATCAGAGCCACAGCGTGACAGGAATACTAGGATGCAGGAAACAAGGAAACGGAGCGTGGCAGGGTGGAGGAAGAGAGTGTTAAATGTGTGTATGCGTTAGGGGGCGCGGGTGTGGGGGGGTGGGTGCTTAAGCCTAGGTTTGCATGCAAAGTTTTATTGAGCGACAAGGTGCCTAGTGTTTAATAGTGTGTAAGATATAGTACCATTATGTGATTTCAAACCTCGGGCAGGGTATTTTATATGCATACAGGAGCAGAATTAGTCTCCAATCGGCATGAAATCGCTCTGCACATCACTGTGGGACCTCTCCATTCACAAACAGTTCGGGACCCAGTCAGTGAACTACTTGCCAATCAGCATCCAGGTGGGTAGTTAAATTTTGTGCCACATAGTTCCTCAACTAGTAAGGAAGGCTCTGTTATTGAATGGAGACTAAAGTGATCTCCCGTTCAGGCAATACCGTCCACCCCTAAAGGGTGAGCAGAAGAACGATACGACAGCCTCTGTCCTACACCTGCCACAAGTCTTTGTAAATACATTTCTCTATGTTGCACATACAGTATTGGAACTGAGAACAGAGGTGCAACCTGGAAGAAGGTAAGGTAAACAGGTGAAGGCAAATCAATTTGAATAAAGGCATAGCAAGGCTATGTAAAGGGCACTTCATGAGCATCTGTGCGTGTTTCCATAAGTGTGTCTGTGCGCGCACAATCTGTATAATTGTCAGTTTATGGGGATTATATAAAGTACAGTACACTACACACATAGTACACAATTTTTAAAGTCATATACTGTACATTGATCGAGACACCTTTACAATGTCCTGCAGACACCTGTGTGCTGTATACTCTGTATACACGCAGTTGCACTGAATATTCTAGATACTTCAAATGAGTGAAAAGTACAACAACAGAAAAACACACTTGAGATCTTTTTAGAGGGCTGTCCTCAGAGGGTCCCGGGTGTGAAACAGCCACGTGCTCGACTGCACGCGAACACCGCGATTTGCACAAGCACATGCGTACAAATGCACATAGACACACATAGGCCTGCACGTCCGTGAAGCAATCATCTCAGAGTGGCACAAAAGAACATGGCCGTTGTGGGGTAGACGGCAAGAGCAAACAGGAAATGCCCCTTAAAGCAACTGTCAGCATGCATTATATTACTTTCAGTAAATAAAAGTCAAGCTGTGCTATGGTTTGTCTGAAAGGTTAGAGCATTCTGTGGCTTATTTCTCTGGCAAACCGTGTTGATTATACCGTGCTATATTTCATGTCATATCAGTGATACATGATAATTATCTTTTTAGCTAAATGATAGAAGATAAAGAAATTAAGAAATCTCCTGCATCCCTGAGTGGTCATCACATACAGTACATAAAAACAGAAACTTGAATAATACAAACATGTTTATGTCATGTTTAACTTGGAACTTTTTGTGTTCAGAAATACTAAAATGTCCTGCTTATTCATGATATTTGCTGTCAGGATCACATTTTGCAGGAAACGTGTGCAGTTATGCAGTTATTTTCCATCCAATGCTGGCAACAAATTTATTAAATATGGATATTTCCTGGACACAGACGATGCAACAGTAGTAGCCGCAGTGATTGATTCACGCTTGTAATGTAGGAGACGTGGAGATTTTCTTGTTATATTTAAAACTGGCTAGGAAGAAAACATTCTGGTGGACTGAGAAGTGAAAAGAAATGCAAAGCCACTACCCGGAAGAGAGTGTGTGTGTGTGTGTGTGTGTGAGAGAGAGAGAGAGAGACAGAGAGAGAGAGAGAGAGAGAGAGAGAGAGAGAGAGAGAGAGAGAGAAGGAAATTAATGAAGGGAAGGAGGGGGGCACAGCACCAGAAGATCACACACCATACACAAAGAGAAATCTATATATTGAAAGAGCCAACAGAGCCAATAATAGAAAACACATGGAGAAGAGGCGATTGAGAATGACAGACAAACAAGACAGCGTTGCTTAGACAGAGAAAGTCACGTGAGACAGTGTGTTGTGTGTGTTGTGAGTGAGAGAGAATTATTCTAATTCCAGTCAAAACATCACCCTTTAGCAATGCCGGGGGCCTTAATATACTGGGCCCTACTTTCCTGGTCAAGTAGACGCATGCTGCACATTCATGGACCAAGTTGATCTAAGGTGTTGCCAACTTTGGGAAGCGGGCGCAACAGCGGCGCAGTGGTTACAGGGTTGCATTAGAATGAATAACTTATCAGTAGGAGTGGTAGGGGCTGTCTTCAATAAAAGCTAATAAAATCAGCTCCTCTCATTCCCTTTAACAGCAGCGTGATCTGTGGGTTTTTCTCAAAGTCAAGGATGCTTCCTTGGTGCGACGGGTCATTCCAAGTCGGGTCCTTCAGAGGCTAGGCAAGACTCCTTCTTAGCATTCGGAGAACACATAATGGAACAATCTAGTGAGTGTGCAGGTGTGCATCACTGAAAAGGTCCCGCCTTCAATTCCACTCATACGTGCACATAGGATTGTGGGTTCTACAGTACACAAATGGATCCTTGAAAATGTTCTGATCGAAGGACTCACTCTCTGGTAGAATTCAAAGGATCCTAGACATCGTAACAGGGCTTCGGTGGGATTCGATGACGTAGCATCCTTGAAATAGCAGCCGGCAAGGATCCAACCTTGACTTTGAGAAACACGGTCTGTCCGGGAGAGGTGCAGCTTCAGCCTGCATTTGTCTGCTGACAGATCAAGGAACTAGATCTGCTCATGCGCAAAGTGAAAGCGCGCGAGCAGACGATCTACGGCAACAGCAGGATAAAATATCTGGATGTACACAATAATAATCTTTCAGATTGTAATATTTTTTTATAATTACATTGTTTTTATATTTTATATATTATAATTTGCATGTTTGTGCACTGCTGTGTGTCCCTGTGTGTGTGACAAGCAGAGTGTAAGTGCATTGTGCACACGTTTATGTAGCTGCATATTATTAAGGACAGTAGTCCTTTTAGTAGTCCTTTTAGTTAGTTACATTATTCACATAACATATACAAATGTGTCGTGTGTGATTTTGGATAAGTATGTGCTTAGTGCACCTTCGCCTAAAGCCCCGAAACTACCACACAATCCTGCATCTGAGCTAAGACGTAGTGTGTCATAACAGGGTAAATATAGCTGCAGATAATGCAATTAACAATATGTCTGTGTTAGTGTCCACACTAGTATGGATACATAAAAAAAAACTATTTACGTTTAGTTTTTATTTCCGTTCACACTACCGTTTTTTTACATTTTCCTGTCCACACTGAACCGCCAAGACAGCTAAATCTCCTGCTGGCGTCATTCTTTGTACGGACGTAGACAGTTTGTGAGCCTAGTACGGTGTGATCTCCGTATACATTTGTCATATCTGTTTGAACTGGTCTACGACAGCTGTTAATGCAGTAGTTCTCACTTAGATTTGTTGCACAACAGTTTTTAATACTGTGTAAACATTTTTGTCTTGTCAAGAAATCAACATTGACAACATCCATATGAATTTGCCTGGCCCATACCACAGCGATGGAACGGTGTTTTAAAAAAAATGAAAAAAAATTCCAGTGGTCGAAAACACCATTGTAATCTGCATGAAAGGCCAAAGGTTCTGTCCCTAGTAGGAGCGTCTTGCAACAATAAACTTAACCAGTTTCATGTCAGATGTGTATTTTAGGTTTTTAAACATAAGATGGATGTCTAGAAATGACAAACTTTCTGTTAAACTTAGTATAGCCTTATTTCCAGGGGGAAGTTGTAAAGCAGAATATGTTAGCTACGAGGTATGTTCCTAAATAGTTTAAACTGAATAACCAGGGGAAACGGTTGCTTTGATTTTATCAGCTACATTGACACATGGCCTTATCCAATCCAAAACCCAACTTCTACCCATTTCAAACTAATCATTCAGTTCTCCATCATTTCAAGTTCATTGAACATAACATAACATCAAATGTGTCACAATCAGAGGCTCTGCCCCAAATCTGCTCCCATCCTCATTTTTAATGCTAGATTACTGTGATTTGTGGATTTTTGCTCTAGGGCTTTTTATATGCAAAGTTGCTAATTAGTGTGACAGAAACAAAAGACAGACACTGAAACAAACACACAAACCAGCAGAAACATCACCATATTCGCCATCCTTTTCATCATGACAACCATTATTAGCATACAATGCTTGTTCCATCAAGCTTTACTCACCTGCTTGTCCTGAAGACGCTAGCAGCTCCTCAGACAGGGCTCGACCTGAACTAACTTAGTAACCTAGTCAACTAGGAAAATCTATTCATTTATTTAACCCAGTGTGTTTTTCACTGGGTGTTTGAACTCAACTAAATTTAAAACTAAGTTGTCAAGTCACTTTTTCTTTGCTGGGTTTCTGAACCAAGTCCATCCCATCAGTAGAGGCTACTTAAAGTTAAACCCCGCCTGATCACTTTCCCACTGTCTCACTGGTCAGAGTGCCAAAAGTCAAAGGTCACCTGGTTCATTGGTGCACTGACAGCATAGAGGTCAAAGGGGGGAGTGTGTGGGGTGCATGAAGTGTGGGTGAAGTGTCCTAAATAAATGGCTTGCTTGTGAATCCCGCAGGGTATGGGAAGGTCAAAGCAAAGAAGAGTGAAGAGTGAAAGCCTGCGTTTTTGTTTTGCTCATTCGTTACATGACCATTTGAATGTCCTCATTCAGGGGACTGGGCCTCTCCTGGAATAAGTCTTCAAGAAGTTAAAGCCTGCAGGCATCCAACACTCTGAATGGACACCTACACACAGACACACACACACACACACACACACACACACACACACACACACACACACACACACACACACACACAGACACACACACACACACACACACACAGACAGACAGACACACACACACATACACACAGACACACAGACACACACACACATACACACAGACACACACACACACACACACACACACACACACACACACACACACACACACACACACACACACAGGTACACTCCAATAGCTGGATGGTGGATGCTTCTATCTTGACGCTTCTATCTTGACAAGCATATAACAGCATTTTTCATCTCTCTCTCTCTCTCTTTCACTCTCTCTGTTCTGTCTCTGACTTCCTTTCCCCCCCCCCCTGGAAATGCCAACAACCCCCAAGTACTAATCTGTCAATCCTTCCTCAGTGTTAAATACCAGCTGTTAAAAAAGGATTAAAACATTCATCTGTTTCTTTATTTTACACTTGTATCGTCCTTTCTTCTCTCCAGCATACGCTTAATCTTAGCTAGAACCTTCCTCTTTACCTCCTTCTCTCTTTCAATCTCTCTCCTGAGCTCCCAATCATCCTCCAACGCAAATTTCCCTATCCTTTCTCGTCCATCTTTCCATTGATCTCCCCCATTCATTTGCATTTCTCACTCTTTTGCTGTTTTTCACTGGCCCGTCCCAATTGCTGTGGTTCTGAAGTTTCTCCATGTCAGGGCGGGGGCGTGCGTGTGCGTGTGTGTGAGTCCATGTCCGTGTGCGTGTGTGTGCACTGGGGTCTAATGTAGCCCTGTCTGTGTTGGGAATTAAACAAGCACTGGCCGTCAGTGCTGGTTAGCTTCAGAGAGCTGCTGTCATAGCTACACTCCTGACACAACCTGTTTACTACCCAGGCCCCCTGCAATTACCAGACCCCCTCCCAAGCGCTCTCTCTCAAACACACACGCACACACACACACACGCACGCACTCTGGGCAGCCTAGCTAGCGCCTGGGAAAAACTAACACTGTCCGAAGAAACACAGGAGGTAGAAGGATGGAGAACCTTTAAAGAGTAACAACACAGTAAAAGTGTTGAGTTGTGCTGTGAACATCTATCACAAAGCCTATTATTCACCATTGAAATATAATTATCCTGGTTATGTTTTGAATGTTTGATCGCGAATGTGCCTCAAAAACTGTATTAGTTTGCCATCCTGTGGCTTCTATGAACTGGCTTGAACTTGCTTACGTACACAATCGATACTAATACATACTAATATATAGATATAAAAAGCTAGAAGTCTCGTTGGGTCAAGCCAGGTGGACCAAAGTAACGCCATCTTTGAAGGGTCGACAGCTCAGACTAGGAGTAATCTACAAACGACAGAGCATCGTATATATACATTATGTATTCGACACTTCCAAAATGACGACATCGTTTGCTGTTTTTTCCCAGGCAAGCCCGAGCAGCAGTTACGGCGTCTAGCCCCTCATATCTATGTTCTCAACAAGCAGGATCAGCTCTAAATCCCCCTTCACAACTCCCCACGCGCTGCACAACCCACTCTGGCGTGTTTTCAAAGTCGCAGTAGGCAGAGAGAAGCTCCAAAAACGACTGTGTTGTTACACTTTAGGAAGATTGAGGCTGGGTGGGAGGTGAATGCAATATCCCGGGGTGGGGATGGGGGTGTCGGGAGTTGCTGTTCTGTGCATTTGGTGGAAGGCGGGGGTCCTACAGGTGACTTCAGTTAGTATTTTTTCTGATAAAATGAATTGAATGATGTTAGGGCGCTCTGACTGCAAGGACATGATGACAGTTGTTTTTCAGGGGTTAATGGCTGTCAGCCCCAGCATGAACCAGTCTGTCTCCATGACCTGACCCCTGGCTCAGAGGGACAGTGGGACGGCGACACAGACAGCAGCACGGGGCCCCTACAACGCAACACTGCTTCTCAACCTCCGCACATAGAGTACAGACACATGGGGGCCATCCAGGGGTGGTCGTTCCACTTTAACGTGCACCCCCCACAGGTGCGTGTGAGTGAAAAAACAATAATCATGTTTTAGTGATAAATCCAGTAGTTTTATAATTTATGTGAGCCAAATCAACGTATGTTGTTTTTGTTTTTATAATAATAATGGGAATATTTTATATGTACAGTAATTCATATATGGAATAACACCATAAGTGCACTCCAAAGGTACTTGAAAGATCCTCAGTGATGCCTCGATAGGTCTTCTTATTAATATTCTGGGTTTTTGATTGTCAATTTGACACAAAGATTAGAAGAGTTGCCCCTACTCTAAAAAACGTTAGGCGGGCATTGAAAAACTATTTCTTGGCTTCCTCTCTAAAAAATTAACATTGCCCTTCTCACCTAAGAGCACTTTTATAAAGCACTTCAGAAAATAATAGTGTACATAGTTATGAAATATAGAACCAAGGACTGCCCTGTATGTTCACTTAACAAGAATATGGGCTATTTACAGTCTGTAATTTGTCACTTTGACAGCACAAAAAGTAATTCATTTTAGTGTTATTCTACCATAAAATTATATTGCTCTTCAATAGCTATCTCCATAATAAGGTGCCAATGCCTTGATTGGTAGCGTTTAATGTGGTTTCAACCGATTCTGAGAGTGCCGCACAAGAGAATGCTATTCGCTGTACTGCATGACAGCAGAAATGCTAATTATCAACACGGCTGTCCAGAAGGTAAAATATATCATTACTGTGTCACTCTGAATATGATTACTGATGACTAATTTATGCCTGAAGCCGAACGTGTGCTTCATAATCTAAGCGGTATATTATGGGGCTGCAACAGGAGGCAGCCAGTGTCAGGATGGGGAAAGGGCGGGGACCATAGCGGGGCTGTGGGCTGGTTGAGAAACAGTGGGCTAGGGAGCCCGCACCACCTGGACCAACTGTTATTAACAAAACTCTCAGAGGTCCCACTGACTTCACGGTTCCCAAGGAGCATCCGGATAAAGAGTAAATTATTACATTTGTCAATAAAAGAGGGACTTTGCCCATTTTTTTTTTTTTTGGGTAAAACCTCATGCTTGTTGCTTCCTCTATCACATGATTGCTTTCTTCCATCAGTCAGAGAGGAAAAAGTTCCTGAATTCTCGGATGCTCTTGGCAGCCATTCCCACGTGAAATGTCATCTCCTATCCAATCTGCCACTCCTCTTCCAATCACTCTCTCTCTCTGTCACTCTCCCACTCCCTCTGTGACAGTGGGAATGGCTGTAGTGATAGTCATCTGTGGTCTAGAAGTGGAAGGAGCCTTTTTTTTCTCGTTCTCCCTGCCCACTTACACTGCACATCTACGCGGATGGACTTGATGGCAGCCACCCCCACCCCGTTGTCGGCCTTGCAGTAGTAGCGGCCCCCCTGAACCCTCTGGATGCTCTCGATGCGCAGGGTCTCGTTGTAGATGGAGGTTTCCTGGAACTTGTCTGACGCGCTGCCTGCCGTCTTGGTCCACCGTACCTAAGAGAGCGCATAGAGGAGAGAGACAATGTTAAGCTTAAGGGACAATATGCTGGCTCTATATTGTGGAGATGTGAACCAGAGGATAGGGTTAGTGAAACGGGGTCAATATAGCATTACACTCATCCCGTCATGCCTTTGTCTGTTCTGAACGCGGAGAGGTACAGTAGCAAGGCATTGGGGGTTCTGTAATGTGTTGCTCTGCTTGATTCAGGGATTTAAAGGATAGGGAAAGCCCCTATGGGCAACTTTGCAATGTAGGGACATGTTTTGTTTTGGTTAGAAAAATTGTTAGAAAAACAGCAGTTAAATGTCAGTTAAAAAGCAATTGTAGAGTAGTTGATTGAGCAATCAAATGTAAGCTTGTGTGTAGTGCATTTAATGCATGGATGTATATATTAAGGGTAGCCTCACGACATGTAACATGGTGTAAGGTGTCCTGCGGACTCCACCCCCCCAACCCCCCCCCCCAGTCTTTGAGAGTGGGTGAGAGAGAGATCATCCATGGATGAGACCCCCATCCGTGACCAGTGCCTGGTTTATATCCAGCCCCCCCAGCTCGACTGCCTGACAGGACATGAAACCCTTATCTGAACAGACTTCCCTTGGTACCACTTAGAGGATGCGCCCTTTTAACCCTCTGCCCTTTTGTTCTGACCCCCTCCTAGGAAGAGAGTCATTTTTCTTTCAGCGTGAAATGAATTGTGGTTATGATGTAAAAAATGAACAATATGCCTAATCCTATGCAGACTTTCAGAAACAAGTAAGGTAAATCCTTTTCTGATTTGGGGTTGGTGCCCTGTTTGATAACTGTCAAGGATTTTCTCAAAATGTCTTCTCTTCCAACTCTTTTCCCCCAGTTATAATAATTAGTACCAGGTTAGGCTGAGCCAGCGCTTTGTTTCTCCCAATCAGAAGCTTACCACGCCGTTCGAAACCAGTGTGATTCCCTCCTTTACGTTGCCAACTTATTGAAATCTGGTCATCATTTGGTCTTCCTACGTGATGCTTTTCTTGTCAATATGTCATTTATGTCAATAAGAGAACATCACTCCTCTGTAGGAGGGCTGACGACTTTCAAATTGACTGATTAAGAGCATTGATTAGATTACTTCATAATATAAATCATTAATTAATCATAATGCTTCCCAAAAATCTGGTGGTGCCCCTAAAAGGTTTAGTCATTCAGACTAAAATGTATTCATTATTTAATAACAGTGTCGTTTATTACCCTAAAATAACTATAATGGATTTATTTGTTTACTTTTTTTAACGTTTTTGTCTTGTCATCGTGTTTAAATCAGCAACACTGAAAGCCCAAAACAAATGTCCCTATAGGGACTATTGAGTGTCATATTGTATTATAACAAAGCTTAGAGAGCAGGCACAGAAATGTGTGTGTGTGATTTCTTATTGACTTTTACCCCCTCCTGTATCATACTGACCTCATTTTACCAACAAACCTTTAATCCTTATCTTTTACTAAACATTTCCCCTAATACGCATAACGCTAAACCTACCCCCGAACCCTTTAATGGTTCCTTTTCAAAGTCACAACAAACCAAATGTCCTCAATTTCCAGTATTATCCTGAACTTTTAATCCCTGAATAGACAGGGTAAAAGCACAAAAGTGCAGACACACACTTCATGCTGACTTTCACACTATTTCTTTTCCTCTCTTTCACAACACACACACAGACGCACATAAATACACACACACACACACACACACACACACACACACACACACACACACACACACACACACACACTCATACACACACACTCATACACAACAGGAGTCACCAACCATGAAGAGACAGGCTTTGGTTCATCGCTCACCTTGGCTGGTTTGATCAATGGCGGCCTGCCACGTCCAAATCCCTCCCACAAACAGAGCTGAATAAACTGGCTGCGAGTGTTTACACAGGCCCCGCTAATCCTCTAATTCATAACCTGCTTTCTAACTGACACGCGGGAGCGCGCATTAGCATATACACCGACGTGCGGGAATAAGCAGGCGCAGCGGCCAAGCACACAAGAGAGAGAGCACTCTCCAAAACGCTGACAATATCTGTGACTTCAGCCCATTGTCCTCTATGACCTGCCCGTCAACAGGACATGGTTGATAGTCTCGTCGAGGCTGATAACAGAGAGGTTAATAGGGATTAATGGACATGTAGACATGTGACTGTGCACACACACGCACACCCTCGGAGGAAAACAGAGAAGTGACACAAAGACTTTGATGTATCGTGCATCTATGTGTGTGTTGCGTGCGTACTGTATGATTAATCAAGCGAAAGTATCATGTAACGCCTGCCCAGCACTGTTCCAGTGGCTTGATGGGATAATTGAAGCGCAAAGAAATCATATAGTGTTTGTCAACGACGCCTTAATGTTCTCAGTTTAACATCTCACACGCAGTGAATACAGTGCTTGGAGTCATTAGCTTCCACTCGGCATTGCCGAAAGAGATTTTATCAACAGCGCAAAGAGGGAGAAGCCCATATTTATTTGTTTGATTAGATTATTTAGCCAATTTAATGATTTTGCACTTGTCTCCAGATGAATCTGAGAGGCTCTTTAGTTCTGTTTTGCTCCCTCTCTCTCTATCGTAATCTTTCCATCAGCTTCATTTCCTTGATTTAGTAATGAAGTTATTTTTGGGTTTCCGCAGTACAGACACACTGGACTTGAAACCTCTCCAGTTCTGTAAGAACTGTTGTATTACGACCATGTTTCCCTATTTTGAGTGTGCAAAGATGGTGTCATGTAGCGTGACATTCAGATAGTACAAAACAGCCCTCAGAAGGTTAGTGCATTCTTCGTGCCATGGATCACTGCTACCAACATGACATTTCAGAGGAAAAATGACAAAGACTACTAGGATGGCGTCCAAATATTTGTTTATATTGACCCGGATCGTCACAGACAAGCACCTCTGCTGTGAAACACTCCATTCACACGTTTCTTCATTGTGTTAAGAGAAGAGTAATATGATTGTCTGAGGATATTGGCTCTATAATTAATCGCAATCCTATTCATATTGCAACCAACCATTTTGGACAGTGTGCATAAATAAATGAGATAATGTACGCTTTACATTTAAATGTACAGGTTACACATTTATCCAAAACAAACAAAATGACAGAGAGTACTTAATAATTAGTATTAGAATGTATATGGTTCGGCAAGGATGCTTACAGGTAGGCTGGGCATGTTGGGGATCAAAGCCACGGCTTTTCGACTGGGAGTGAACCAATCCTGCCCCCTCATCATCGTCCTCATCATCATAACTATAAGTTACCTCGGAAACATTCTTAATTTTTTTTCCATAGAACGAATGAGATAAAGGAGATATGGTGCGTCTAATTTTTCCACTGAAAACCGCTCCTTCTGAGCGAGATCTGGTCCTTTTGTGAGCTGGAATGTAATGCAATTGGTTTAAGAATGGTAAGTAAGTCATTTTGGGAGTCACCAAGAAGCCAAAACGTTAGAGAACGTTATAGAAATCCCTCCTAATACTGTCCTATGGGCTGTTCTGTGTATTTTTCTTCCGTGCCTTTCTATTTTCCATTTATCTATCTGTTGTTTCCTCTCAATTCTCTCCTCTGTAGCCTGTTTAATCTCTTTAAATGCATACAGCGTATTTCTACGTCATTTCCTCGCACACATACACTACAAGCCCTACAAGAGCTCTTAATTCTGTCCACAGCAGTAATGTGTGGGGAGAGTCTGTATCACCTGGGAAACAGAAATAACACCATACATTTAAGGTTTTATTCACACTCTCATTTCCCACATGCAGCCATCGCAACACGGAAAAAGAGAAATAGGAAGAGATACTGTAAGACTGAGAGAAGAGAGGAATCTTTTTAATAATGTAAAAATAATGATTACTAATGGTTCCTAATGATCCCTCATACTTAAAATCAACCCGCTGGTAAGTAATTTTCCTTAATGCCAGCGAGCATGTGGTGTTAAACTTGGATGAGGTGCTGCATTGGCCTAGCCAATAAAATATTAACACTAACACTAAAGTAGTGAGCTATAGGGAAGTTTGCAGGCTCCTGCCAGGAGCTTATTGTAACACCATCCTTTAAAAAATATTCATGTATTTATTTGTGGTAGTAACATGATTAGTAACGTGATGGATTTAAATAAATTTTTGAATAATTGTTAAATTAAGGTTTTTTTGTGCACCAAAAAAAGAAAAGAAAAGGTAATTCACATTTGATCATGTGTAATCATTTATGAACCACATGTGGTGCTTATTTGTAAGGGCATCTTTGAAAGTAAACACATGCAGCACAACAAAGCTTTATCTATCTCCAGTTTGGATCGGTTGAGCTATATTGACTGGCTCAAAGAGAGCGCAAGAGAAAGCACTCATTACACATGCTGGTTGTGGATCACAGAGGACATAAGCTCTGGGAAACCAGTTTCGCTTCCATCCGAACACCATGAGGAGTGCAAGGGGGGGCTCACTGATCAGGTCACCGATCTATGTCTGTCTAAGTGTCTGTCCCCACTCGCTCGCTATCTTTCTCTCTATTTCTTCAGCCTGATGTCTTTATTTCACAGGTTCTCAGCATCGCTCTTACTGCCTCTCTGGTCTTCAGTGTTTTTCGCCTCTCTCTCTCACTCCCCCTCCCCCCCTTCTCCTCCTGCCTCTATCCCTCATTCTCTCACCTGTCCTCCAGCTGATGGAGGACACCTTCCATTTACCTACTGTACTTGTTCTGGCAATAGACAAGCGTGTACTCTGGCCAAGATTACAATAGTATAGGAACTATGAAAATACATATGAAAATTAGTAAAACATGTAAACATTTTACATGGGCTTATTGAAATTAGAAAAGTGAAGTATTTTATTTTTCATCATCTTTAATGAATCTTTAAGTATCTATCTATTCATCCATCCATCTAATACATTATTTACTCATATTAACCTGGACTAAGGCAGTGTTTGAGGTAGGACCTGTAGACCAGACTCCCTGCAGTGTGTGTGCCTCCATGTAGTCAACAATACCGTGCTGTATTCATCCAACTGGCTCACTTACCGTGAATAGGCTTAAAATGGTAATCCTGTTATGGACGCAAACCCCTCCCCCCGTGCGCACACACACACACACATACATTACCACACACATGTTGCTCCATCTGAGAAATAGGACGAGAGACCAAGACTGAGAGAGAGAGAGAGAGAGAGAGAGAGAGAGAGAGAGAGAGAGAGAGAGAGAGAGAGAGAGTGATAAATGGATGGAGCAGCAGAAAAGAAGAATGGAGTAGGGCTGATAATAGCAGCCGGAACAGATGAACAGACAATAAAAGATACGTAATCACTCGTCCTTTCTAGTTCAAACAATGGCAGTGGAGAGTGATGAGACATGGATGACATATTAAGCTAAAACAAACCTACTGCGTGGCAATAGCCAGTGTCATTATGAGTCTCAGGGAGACTATGGCAGAATAGGGAGAGAACAGAGCAGGGTAGGAGGCTAGAGGAAAGGATACAAAGCTGATTATGGAAATTAAATGATATGATATAGATCATGATAATTACTGTATTTCATAACAGCCTGGTATTGTGCACCAATGTTGCGGAAAAACAAATAATATTCAGACTCTGGGACCTCTTTAGATACTCAATTCTGAGATAGTTTGTTTAAATGGTCGCCAGATGGTGGGCAATTTTGAATACAGAAGCCTTTGCAAAACAAAATTGTCCAAATTATGTTGAACAAAGAGGGATTTAAAGATCCACTATGTGATGTTTTAGACCCAAAAAAACCCACAAATAGCATAGTTTGCGAGTAGTGGAGGTCCCCATGTTAGCATTGGCACAGCTGCATCTATACGCTTATTGGCTCTTTAAAAAAAAAAATATGGTACAAGATCAAATTGAAAAGAAGCACAGGCAGACAAACCTATTGCGATCAAAATGAGTTTGGATTTGATTTGTTTTGGTAGAAAGTAAAAAAAGTCATGCCTGAGATTTTTAACATTGGGATTGTTTCAACTCTTCATGCCTCGCAGCAAAGATGACACAGGAGGGGGCAGTCCTATAAAACTGACTCATTGTTATTGAACACAGCGTTCCCCCCTCTAACTCTGTCATACAATATGAATGTGCCTACAATATGCCTGTATCACTTTCCCCAGTATGGTTATATGAGACCCTGTCTGGTGCTGAAGTTACAGGAACCATTTCGAAATCTCAACACTTGATGGTCCGATTGACTTGATAGATTCTGCTGATGAAAAAGAAATTGGAGTGTTTTTCTCTCCATACTGCTGTGCAAGTTGTCCTGTTTCAGCGTGACGAACAATATAGTTTCATGTATGAGGGTGTTGTTAAAATTGTTTTTTGTGATGCATCTATGTATCCGACATTTAAAAATGAGACCATCTGCAATAAAGTTGGCCGATTCATTGTGATTCCTGCCTCACACCGACACAGATTCTCTACAAAATCTGCCAAGTCGATGTATGGCATAGAGATGAAAGAGTTCTTGTTATCTTAACCGATTGCTATACGTCTTGCAAGACAGCTGATGTTCCGACCAAACTACAGCAACTGTTCTCTTCAATACAAACTCCTCCTCAGCGGAGAGTGGAGGGGGGTCTTTTTTGACACAGTCAACACAGCCGGTTTGCCAGCCAGCGGCAGTGTCAGCTAGCCTGTACACAGTCCGCCCAAGTTGGATGTGTTGGCCGTAACAAGACAATAGCTGATCAGCACCAGCAGAGCATGGGGGGAGGGAGGAATTCAATATGTGTGTGTGTGTGTGTGTGTGTGTGTTGATGTCACTGCTGAGTGGTGAGATGATGTCGGAATGCTGAGAAATAGGAATCGGAGCTGGCCCCCGCGAGGGGAGGAGAGGAGGGAGAGATATGAAGAGATGACCGAAGACACAGAGAGAGGGGGGGATGGATGAGATAAAACAGGGGCCGTGCCTACTCTCGATTAGCTATCTACAGTATCTATCTATCTATCTATCTATTATCTATTATCTATCTATCTAGTCTATCGTTCTGCCATGGTCTCAGTGAGGGCCGGTGGTGTTCTGTTATCAGCAGTTAGAAGATACACTGCAGGTTACTACAGCAGAAAACGTGCACACACGCACGCACACACACACACACACAATATAAACTGTATGCTCCTCCTATGCTCCTCTCATTGTCTCATCCTTTTGTATCATGTCTTTCTTTTACTCTGTCTATTTAAAGTCACAAGGACAAACCTTCTTGCCTTTTGGCAAGAGTGAATCTGAAGACTGCTCTCTCCCAAGACTGAGTTATAGTTAGAGATTTTATATATATATACAGAATATATATATAAAGTACACATACAGTATACATACACAGTGTTGGGGACTGAACCAGGAACATTTAAGATGGGAGTTCAGAGGGGAGAAAGTTGGTATCATTTAGTTAATCTTAACAAAATGTCTTGACTGTTCAGATACTGTATATCATCGGAGTAAATATTTTGTTTGTTTTTGATGAATGATGATACAAACTGTGAGCTATGTAAACAAGTGCTTCTGAAGAGAGAGATGTGAGTGTCTTTTCCCTGTTTGTCTAGTCAATACAAATACAACACTTCAACGCCATTTTATTAGTATTTTCTTACCAAGTTTATATTGTGACATCTTCACTTTTCCTGTCTGTCACATTCTTCTGCACTTTTTCGATTTTGTTCTGTCTTTTCTTAACAGTATTTTCTTTGTTGTATTGATCTGGATTTGCTAGCCTGGTGAGACCATCCTGAACATGCAAGCTCCACAATTTAGTTTCACTTGTCAGTTGTTTTTGGTGGAGGCAGTGCCAATAGGTGTCCATAGGTGCCCAGTTATTAACGGGCGATTGGACCACCTTCAACTAATCAGACACACAGGCAGTTCTTGCTGTCGGCATCAACTAAACTGCTCACCTGGACGCCGATTGGCCTGGTGGTTCTTTGGCCAGACATAAATGGTTTTCCGTGGAGGGTTTCCCAACGGATAGCAGAGTGAAACTGTTTGTGAGGTTTATGAGATCAGGATAGTCTCACAAAGCTATGGAATTGCAGCCGTTATATTTAAGGTGCGTTGAGGCCTCTTTCTCTGCTGTTTTCTGATTATTTTAAGAATGATTAAAGAATGCCTCTCTCTCCCCATCTCTGTGTCTCTCGCTCATTCTCTTTCTTTCTAAAACATCCATGTTTTCATAAAGAAATGAAAAGCGGCATGTCTGTTTAATAGTGTATGCTGGAGTATTCCCAACCTCAGGCTGCCTTCACTCGCCCGTTTTCGCTCGCTCTCTTCCTTTTGCCATTGCTCTGTTGGAAATCTATTTCTTGTGTCTATCATATTTAATATTTAGACACTCTTGATAACACTTTACAGGAAGTTAATTATATAGTAAATATCAGCAATTGCTGAGTAATACAGGAAAATATATTAAACTAGTAATTGTAATTGCCTAGTAATATGCCAGAAACTCTCTTATCCACATTTATTATAGACTCGTGAAATGAAAACAAACAAACAAAGTTTCTTTGTACGACCAATTTTCAACTCCTCCTCCATTCCTCTAATCCCTTTATTCCCTCTCTCCTTTTACCTGGAACTCCTCTCTGCCGCCTCTCTCCTCCTCTCTACCTTCCTTACTTATTGTCCTCTTTCAAAAATGTGTTTTAATCTCCCTTGGTTCTCCTTTTCTCAGCACATTTCCCCCACTCGCTCTCTCTCTCCCTCTCCCTCTCCCTCTCCCTCTCCCTCTCTCTCTCTCTCGCCCAGTTAGGGGTCAGGCGTTGACCTTGTTTGTGTCTGGGTGCTGCTGAGTGGCTGGGTATCTTCTGCCACCCGATCGGCCTCGCTTTCAGCCCGCTATCGATCGCCCTCCGCTCGCCCCTCAAGGACAGAAACCCAAACCTTTTATTCTAGACCGCAGCCCCCCACCCCCACCTCGTGCACCCCCACCCCGCCTTGCTACTTCCCCTCTCCTCTCTGGTCCTTCCTTCTCGCTCGCTTTACAGAATCCATCACATACACCCACACACACCCACACACACACACAAACACACACACATGCACACTCACGCCCATGCACACCGGTCTCAAGGTTGCAGTGACCAGCAGACCCATGAATAAATAATAAGGAGGTAGGAATCACTTTCAGAAAAACCATTTACCCTCCTATTGTGTTCCTGACGAGGGTGTGTGTGTGTGTGTGTGTGTGTGTCGCAGTGAGATCCAGACTGCGGTGATTTAACTCAATGCCCTGCTGTCCCTACTGTCCCACTCTTAACCTACCTGCTCCTACCACAGCCCACTCTTAACCTACCTGCTCCTACGATGTCCCACTCTTAACCTACCTGCTCCTACCACCGCCCACTCTTAACCTACCTGCTCCTACCAGAGCCCACTCTTAACCTACCTGCTCCTACCACAGCCCACTCTTAACCTACCTGCTCCTACGATGTCCCACTCTTAACCTA
>JAOEHI010051120.1:6695-19362 GCA_025447815.1 Percopsis transmontana | reverse complement strand
GACTATCCTGCCCCCTACTGGCTGGGAGTCCAACACCCAGACCACTAGACTATCCTGCCCCCTACTGGCTGGGAGCCCAACACCCAGACCCCCAGCCTAACAGAAGAAGGCGTGTCCTGTTTACGGTGCATGATGGCGTGGACCTGGTACACCGGCACCAGTAGCAGCGTCCTGTCGGCCATGGTGGTGTTGTCGAGGTGGAACCTGCAGCTGCGCAGGTGGGGAGCGGCCATGATCTCCCGCAGGGTGAAGCTCTCGGGGCTCTGGCACTCGTAGAACTCCCCCCGGCAGGACAGGGGGACCAGCAGCTCCGCCGAGGCCCCCTGAGGCCCCTGCAGGCCACAGCGCACCGCCGCCCCCCCCGGCTCCACGGACAGCACGGTGACGGGCATGCCCGGCTCCAGGGCGAAGGCGTCCAGCGTGATCTCAAAGCAGGCGGAGAAGGTGAGGGGGAGGTCGGCGTGGAGACCCAGGGGCCTCAGCGTCAGTATCTCCTCCACGGAGCTGTAGGGACTCGGCTCCGGGGCCCGCCGGAACAAGCCTGCCAGACGACAACAAGGTTGGCACGGTTACGGGGAGACCGCCGGCGAGCGCGCGCACACGCACACACACACACACACACACACACACACACACACACACACACACACACACACACACACACACATTCCAAAGGTAAAAGTTGCAGTTTTACAACGGGACAAGCATCAGCCAGTGGCTCATTAATATGAATAAATGTCTCTAAAATGGGCGGTTTAGTTCTGGGTATGTAAAGGACCCTGTAAAAGAAATTAACTTGTTTATGTTTTTAAACAAATTTCTAGGTGGAAAAAATTAACACTGCTAAAAAAATGCTAAGAACTGAGTAAAATATGCCCCCTTTAATTATCAATTCACACTGGTATATGCAGTTGTAAATATACTATAACTGTATATGTGTATGTTGTGCTTCTGTGTGATAGGTCATCATGAGCTGCCTCCAGTCGCACACACCACCATGCTGAGGGAGTTCCCAGTCAACCTGCAGCGCTCTGGGGAAACCATCATCCCTCGGACGCCTCCCTCCCCTGCCTCCACCCCAGCCGCGCATTACCACCAGGAATATGTGAGTCCAACACCCCATCCCAACACAGGGATGCTAGACAGCTAACAGAAGGCAGTCACAAGGAAAATAGTAGATTCAAGGTTGAGTATTGAATTGCCATACAGCTTAGTTCTAATTTTATTTTAAAAAATTAAAAAAAACACACGCACACAAAATTGTATCAATATATAAAGGTTTGTCACATTGACAAATAACAGCTCACAACCCAGATTAATAAACTGTATATAGACAAATAGAGGGGTGCTGATAATATAATAGCTATTTTTTCCATAAGTTCCAGACGGTAGATAATAGCAACACTGACGGTGATGCTAAGACAGGCCGTGCCCATGGAAGGAAGCCGGGCCAGGTTCAGAGGCCATCCACTGTGCTGCCTGTTTCCCTGTCACAGCAGGACCCGCTGATCCTTGCTGCTCTAACCTTGTTGCTGGGTGGATGGCTGGCCTTCGTTCTCACCTACCCCTCTGTGAGTCTGTTGAATGTATTTTGAAGCAGTTGAAGTTTGTAGGATTTTAGCATCACGTCACTAATTTACACTGCCGTTCAAAAGTTTGGAATCACTGGAAAAACGTATTGTTAAAAATTATAAAAACTCGTATTTTTATCAATCAAATAAGTTGTAAAAGTCAAATTAAATATAGTCCAGTCATTGACAAGTTTGAAAATAACGATTTCTACTTGGAAAAAAAAATGTGTTGCTTCACATTTTGCTTTAATTAAAGAATTCTCTATTTGCAGCAATTACAGTAATGCATACCTTATGCATTCTAGCTGTCAATTTGTTGAGGTAATCTTCAGAAATTTGTGATGCACTTCCCATAAGTTGGATTGGCTTGATGGGCACTTTTCTCATACTATATGGTAGGCTGCTCCCACAACAGCTTGATAGGGTACTTGATAAATAGTACATAATTTGGAGCAGTGCTTTGTGTCATTGTTCTGTTGTACTGTAGTATGAAATTGGTTCCATCCACAGGGTATGGCATGACATGGCCTTCTTTGTTCAGTATGCCTTTTACTTTTACTTAAATTCCCCACTTCCCCACACACAGCACCAAAGCGTCCCCAGACCATCACATTTGCTCCACCATGCTTGACGGATGGCGTCAAGCACTCCTCAAGCATCCTTTCATTGGAAATACGCCTCACAAAGGTTATTCTTTGTGATCCATGTACAGTTGAAGTCGGAAGTTTACATACACCCTAGCCAAACACATTTAAACTCTGTTTTTCACACAATTCCTGTCATTTAATCCTTGTAAACATTCCCTATCTTAGGTCAGTTGGATCACTACTTTATTTTAAGAATGTGAAATGTCAGAATAATAGTAGAGAGAATGATTTATTTCAGTTTCTTTTTTTCATCACATTCCCAGTGGGTCAAAAGTTTACATACACTATTTGGTAACACTGCCTTTTAAATGTTTAACTTGGGTCAAATGTTTTGGGTAGCCTTCCACAAGTTTCCCACAATAAGTTGCAATTTTGGCCCATTCCTCCTGACCGAACTGGTGGAACTGAGTCTGGTTTGTAGGCCTCCTTGCTTGCACATGCACTGAGTTTGAAAGGTAGGCCTTAAAAATACATCCACAGGTGCACCTCCAATTGACAAATTATTATCTATTAGCCTATCAGAAGCTTCTAAAGCCATGATATAATTTTCTGGAATTTTCCAAGCTGTTTAAAAGCACAGTCAACTTAATGTTTGTAAACTTCTGACCCACTGGAATTGTGATATAGTGAATTAGAAGTGAAATAATCTTGTCTGTAAACAATTGTTGGAAAAATGACTTGTGTCATACACAAAGCAGATGTCCTAACCGAGGGTTTTCTAATGATAATTTCAGGTTAGCTAACACAAAGTGCCCTTGGAACACAGGAGTGATGGTTTCTGAATATGGGCCTTTGTATGCCAATGCAGATATAAGTAATTTGAAAAAATAACAATGTCATTTACATTTACGGCATTTAGCAGACGCTTTTATCCAAAGCGACTTACTATTAGTACATTTGTCAACAGTTAAATTGGTTAACCACCAGTTTTTGCAAGCAAATAACATTCTTCTAGAATAAGCGCAGCATCATGTAACAAGGTTACTTCACCTATGCATTTGCACAACATTACTCGAAAGTTATCATTCGCTCCTCAAAACAGTCAATAATTGCCATAGTCGAAAGTTATCATTCATTCTTCTTAATATTCTTAGAGCTGATGTAACAGAGTATGTCATGAATTTCTGAACAATTTTATGTTATTTATATTGAAAAAATATGTAATTTTCTTTAAAAAAAAAAAAAAAAACTTTTGGTGATTCCAAACTTTTGAACAGTAGTATACTTACTAGCTACCAACCGACAAATATTATTCATGATCTTTAAAGTATTTTCTCTTTAATGGCCCAGTGTGAGGGGAATTTTGTACTGAAATATTTTTCAAACAATACGATTTATTTTTATGGTTTATTAATTGTTTTTATTTTATTGATTTATTTATTATATTTATTACTACTTATGACTCTTTTTTTTTTTTAGACTTATCGGCTGTTGATAGCATTATAGGGACAGTGCACATTTATTAACATTTAAAACAACATTTAAAATCTGATTTAGCCATAGTCCCTGTTGCTTTAAATCTCCAGCTTCTGTTTTAATAGCATGAAACGTGACCTAAGTGTGTGTGCTCCTCTTAGCGTACAGCCCAACATCAGAAATCTCAAAGGCAGTTAGAGGAAGTTTTAGAGTCTCATCTCCAACGCATGCAGACACACTCCCAGACCTTAACCACTGTTTCTTCAGACGTTGCGGCAGACACACAACTTTCCACAGACACAAATGGATCTAGTAGTAAGTCGTGCCTAAAAGGTTTTTCCAAATGACATCTACACTAGTTTTGTTGTACTTTTTTCCCTTAAATGGCACAAACGCAATGAACTCAAACTACTGCTGTTCTAACTACAGAATCCCAGCCTGCATCCACCGAAACACTACCTAGTCATTTCCTGTCTGCCAGCTCAGAAACAGACAGAACCAGCTCCTCGGAGCAGTATCCCACTAAAGGTAACACACATTGAAATAGCTAGCATAAACTTAAGTTTATTACTGCTACACTAACACACAATACACTGTAATATTAATTACTATAACACATGCCAGTCCCAAGTTCTTTTTGCTCAAATGATCTGAACTCCTTTCTGCTCTGCTCTTCTCTGTCCTCCCAGAAGGGGGCAGTGAGGAGGTGCAAGTAGGGAAAATCTCCTTCATGCCATCGGAAGTCTTGGGATATGGCACAGCGGGAACTTTTGTCTTTAGGTAGTATATATATATTTATATGTACTCATGCACAAATGTATGTGTGTGTGCAAATAGTTATACCATCCACCCCCATTTGAAAGAAACCTTTTAACACACTACAGTATTCATAGAAACCTATAAATGATCTAGAAGCCCCATCATATTTAAACATATGGTTTAAATATGATAGGGCTAAGAGCTTTTCACATTGATAGTGACTCATGTATGTCAATTACCATGAATCACAATGTGATTCTGCTGTGTGTATCGTAGGGAACTCTAACAGAGCGTGTGTGTGTGCGCGTGCGCTAGGGGTCAGTTCGACGGACGCCACGTAGCGGTGAAACGGATCCTCCCGGAGTGTGTGGAGGTGGCAGAGCGCGAGGTGCAGCTGCTGCGAGAGTCCGACACGCATCCTAACGTCATCCGCTACTTCTGCACCGAGCGAGACCGCCTCTTCACCTACATCGCCATAGAGCTGTGTGCTGCCACGCTGCAGCAGGTCAGTTTGAAGCTACAAGCTAAACGAAGAGCAGCCCTTAAGGGTACATAGACGTCCTGCTAAAGGACAGTGCCTGGTCAAATAGTTCGTTACATTTTACATTTTCAGTATTTAGCAGACGGCAGACGCTTTTATCCAAAGCGACTTACAATTAGTTTGTTAGTTAGATAGTTATTTAATCAGTTAAGTTAGTTTATTGATCTTCATAGAGAAGTTTAACTTTGACCAAAGTCTCTAACAGTAAACACAAAAACATACAATACATTAACACATTCAAACGTACCTAAGACTTTTAAAAGACATGATTTAATAACAAGGTCATATGTTAAAATCAGCTGCAGCATCAATACAACACTATATATAGCAGCAATACAATATAGTTAACGGCAACAGCTATGATTCAGTTAACACACTGACTGCAGATCATTAGCATGGTCCACTATGCAATGTCAACCTGAAGCAGTTGGCTATTGACATCTGAAATGGACACATTTCTGATTACACCACACTGACAAACCTGTGTGTGTGTGTGTGTTGCAGTATGTAGAGGATCCATCAGGTTTCCCCGAGTTGAATGCAGTGACACTGTTGGAACAGACCATGTGTGGCCTTTCTCACCTTCACTCGCTCAACATAGGTCTGAAACACGCTCACATAATGAACAACGTACGGTATCATACATGTAAAACGCGTATACTGTATTATTTCACATCAATTGATAATCCTACATTATTTTAAAATGTTAATATAGTATCTTATTTTTGACTTTGTCTTCTACCTCAAATGCCACCCTCATAAACTTCATTTTGACATTAATGTTTATTTCCCGACCAGTCCACCGAGACCTGAAGCCCAGGAACATCCTCCTGTCTAGCCCCGGTGCGCTGGGTCGGGTCCGAGCCCTCATATCAGACTTTGGACTCTGTAAGAAGATCGTAGATGGTCGGACCAGCTTCTCTCTGCGGTCCGGAATACCTGGAACTGAAGGGTGGATCGCTCCCGAGGTGCTGCGGGATACCCCTGGAAGCAACCCGGTAACATGCATGCACACGCATGCACTCGCACGCACACAGCCTATAGAATTGTTTAAATTGTTTAGATTTCTTTGTTTAATTACTCAATTTATTAAAGCACAGACATAAAATTTAATCTAGCTAGTGTAATACTGGAATTCCTGAGGTTTACTGTTAGCTAGTTTGACGTTTCAACTCTCCTCTCCTCTACAGACAGCAGCAGTGGATGTGTTCTCAGCAGGCTGCATATTCTATTTTGTGGTCAGTGGGGGGCAGCATCCCTTTGGTGACACACTGAGGCGCCAGATCAACATCCTGGCAGGAGAATACAAGCTCTCTCATTTCATGGATGACCTGCACGGTGAGGGCCGTGTGTGTGTGTGTGTGTGTCTGTGTGTGATAATAGAATTTAGCTAGTGTGTTAACAGATATGGCTAACTTTGGTCAATATTTGCCCTCCTACTTGACCAGATGATGTCATAGCACAGGATTTGATCGAGCGAATGATCAGTTCAGCGCCGGAGTCCCGTCCCTCCACTTCCTGTGTGCTCAAACATCCATTCTTCTGGAGTCCTGAGAAACAGCTGCTGTTCTTCCAGGTGAGGATGTTGCCCTTCTGTCTCTAGCCCCTTTCATCTGATACCGGTGATCTCTTTCCATTTCACTTTCTTTTTCACAGCTTAGGTGTCTAAACACAGAGGAATAAACATAGCTAGCGTCATGGCATGCTAACATGTTAACAAACATTACCAACATTATCGTCCTGTGTGATTTTTTTGTTTTGTTGTTGGGGGTAACGCATTACTGTAATCACATTACATTTGTCTGATACTCAGTAATGTAACTCCTCATTACTGTTCCTAAATTCAGTAATTATATTACAGTTACTAATCAAACAATTATGTAGTTACTTTTTTCTGTGAAGTGCTCTTTGGGCTGGTTTTTACTGACTTTGCTGTCGGCTTTGTGGTATTATTTTATTAAAGAGCATAAAAGAAAGATCTTGTGCATGTCCTCCTTATTAGGATAGGGATTTGTGCCGATATGTGGGTATGTGGGTAAACCGATATACGGTTTAACGTTATATTGTTAACTGGCAATTATGTGACAAGTAACGCAAAATATATAATGTTTGGATATTTGCAATGTACTGACCTTACAGCTCTGGAAAGAATTAAGAGACCACTGCATCGGTTTCTCTGGTTTTACTATTTTAAAAAAGTGTATTTATATTTAATATATTTATATAATATTTGAAAAAAATGTGCAGTGGTCTCTTGATTTTTTTTTTCCAGAGCTGTATCTCTTGGCCTTACCTAATGTACTGTGTGTGTGTGTGTGTGTGTAGGATGTGAGTGACCGTATAGAGAAGGAGCCAGTTGACAGCCTCATTGTGGTCAGACTGGAGACTGCAGGAAGAGCAGTTGTACGCACTAACTGGAGGATGCACATCTCTGTACCTCTGCAAACGGGTACTCACAAGACACAAACACATAGTTGAGAGCAAAATAAAAAAAATGTGGGGTCCAAATGTTTGATTTCAAAATTGTACAATAATATTTGTTTTCTAAAAATTGTACAATATTTGTTTTATTATTTTTGATAGATAGCTATTTCTATAATTAAACATTGATACCTTATGTTAATATTAGTAATGGATACTCACAGTTATGGAATGTCAATAATGTGATTAGATGTTCTGTTCTGATAGAAATTAAAATAACCTGATTTTGGTGGCTCGTGTTCCAGATTTGAGGAGGTTCAGGACGTACAAAGGGAACTCAGTTAGAGACCTGCTGAGAGCCATGAGGAATAAGGTCAGCCTGTGTGTTTTATTATGTTTCCATCCAAATGGTTTGTTTTTGTTATTAAATAGCAGTTGCTAGTTGTGTAATGTAAAATGTACATTTAAATAAACAGTCCGGTTTTGACACGTTGTACGCTGTGACGCAGAAACACCACTACCACGAGCTGCCAGCAGAGGTCCAAGAGACTCTGGGAGAGGTGCCCGAAGGCTTCGTCAACTACTTTACCTCTCGGTTTCCGCGGTTACTGCTGCACACGCACACTGCTCTACACACCTGCGCTCGAGAGAGACTTTTCCACCCCTACTATCTGGCCCCCGCGGCCAAGTAGCCCAAACAACAACTCTGAACGCCTATACTGTGTCAAACACAATCACACAAGCAGGGGGAAAATGGCGGTAACTGTTTTTGTAAAACTGCCATTAGTTCTGGAGTCAGGACTAGCATTCATTGGACACTGGACAACGGGTGCTGATTTTGAACGAGGACCTTCTCTCTGCCATAGAAGTTACTGTCGTCCATTGACCCTGCTAACGAAACCGTGTGAAATGTGCATTACTTTAAGGCCGATGCATCTCTCATAGTGTGTGCCAAAGGCATGTTTCGCTTTTCCCAATTTGAAGCAGTGTTTCCACATTGTGTTTAACACAATCTGTAGCTCTAACGGTGAAATGTGTAACTGAGGCTAGTCACTATACACTGAATGAACAATGTATTTAAGTCATATTTTTTAAACTAGAGGCAAAACATTCACGCTGAAGTTTTGATATAATGTATTTATTGATACAACAGAAGTGGGGATTTATTGGGAAAAAAAATCATAACTCACGCTACCAATTTCTAACTGAAATATCTTGGCCTATTGTTTCATCTTGTAGAGTGTTTGCTGTGACTTTGAGCCTGGTTAAGCTTTGTTGAATGCTTAATGGGTGCCCTGCAGACTAACACTTGTTTTTATTACAGGATGAGGGAGTGTGCATTCTACTGCTCTAGAAAGAAAGAGGGGACATTTTTGTACTTTTGTTTTTGAGTGAATAAATAAATGCTTTTAGTATCCCAAAGGTTGAAGGTAATTATGGTAAATGTTCTCCAACACATTATTCAAAGACTGAAATCCCATTACAGTTGAATGCATTTGACATTGAATGCCTTTTGTGATAATTGGTCTACAGTTCATTCATATTCCAGACAGGAAATAATTGGAGGTGGCGTATGGGACAGTTACATATTCATGTGACTTTATTATCACAGTGCTTTAACAAACAATTAGCTTTAGAAAGAGAAATCTAAATCTAAATCTATCATTATTTGTGCTATTGTCTTTATAAAGCTTTGGTAGATTGGTATGAAGAAATATCTCACTTTCCAGCCACGTTGGATTTATTTAATTATATTAGAAATCACTAATAAAATTAAATTGCCCAATTTGCCACCACAGTGGCAGTCAAATTTAAATTAGCCATGAAAAGAGATCACATCCTTTGTTCCAAATATAATGTGTTGCTTCATTTAACATCTACGTACATTGTCCTCATTTAGTTGTTTTTGCCCTTTAATAATAGGAAAGCTATTATTATACTCACATTGCCTCTTTTTGAAGGACTCAGGAAATTGTAATCATCACCAGGGCTATTGTAAAAGACTTGAATATTGTTGTTTGCCATGCCTCAAAATGATTCATAGGGAACAATAGAAACATTAATCAGCATGTTGTTTAACTAAACCTAAACAGGCAAGGTATTCCATTACAGGTGAAATTATCACTATGATGGAAAAATTGTCATGTGCTTGCTGGACTTGCTGGTTTTCTACCCTTCTCTGCTTTCATATGGGAGTTAAAGGACTAGTCCTTACAAAAATATTTGGACTTTGTTGACATCTTCCAAGTACAATAAACTCTGCTATCTTTCTCATCTGTTAATACGTCTGAAAGGTGAACAGTCTAATGAAATTATAACAGGAGACTTATGACATGCACTTCTCTCCTACTTTCTGTCCTTAGGGCCTTTCTTTGCCCCTATGTGGTGACTTTACCAGTGTTTGAAATGAGCCCGAACCTAACAGTACTTCTGCCACCTGTGTACTGCCACCCAATGGTTAATCTAGGTGGTTACAGGCTTTGGCTTCTTAAAAAATACACTAAACCAAGACGGGTGTTTGAGATCATTTGGCTGATTAGACCTCTTGGGCCACTGGCTGCTGTGTCCCACAAACTGTTGCACCTGGCGAGACAACTTTATGATTGGTTAAGCATTGCTGACATCACCAACTGCAACAGAATAGGACCACCTGCCAGTAGTTATCTCACCTGCCTGGCCTTTATAGATACAACATGTATGTATTTAGGTAAAACAAGCTATGGCGCTGATTCCAAGCCATCTGGCATTATAGCGTTAATGTATATCACATTCGGATAGACTGCTGTTTAATTAGGAATGCTATGTGGAAATGCTCAGAATCTGTATGCTTGCTCAATAGAGGTAATTAGAAGAAGACGAAAAAAAGCTCCGCTGGTTTATAACATGTCAGAGGGGAGGGCTATACATAAATCAGGAGTGGTTGAACGACATTAAGTCCTTGGGCCCAAGGCCATGCAATCAGCTCACTAGCCACTGGTTATAGATGTTTATATTACTGTACACCAGCTGTAGTGTGTGTGTGTGTAAGTAAGTAAGACTTCATGGCTCATTATTAAATATCAGAGCTGAGTTTAGCTTCAGGTCCAGTAAAAACAGCCTCAGGGAAACGTTGACATAACCGGAGTCATGAGACCGCACGCACGCACAAACAATACACGCACGCTGATACACTCAGCAATGCAGATAAGCGATAAATGAATGCGTGAGAACTCTGCGGGTTAGCCTTTTTACTCATGTCTGCGTTTGAGCGGCTTATAGCCTAATGTCAGCCTCGCTCCTACCGCACCAGTGTTTGTTATCGTGTAGGTTGGAACACTCGCTAGCACCGCATCTCGCCGTCTCTCACGCGGAGGCAGAGAAATAGGCCTACAGGACGCGTATTTTACACACATGGTGTGGTGCACGTTGAGGTCAACACATCCTGTGTCCTTCTCTCTCTCCATAAAAGGTTTCCTTATGTTTTGGAGACCGCTAGCAATACTTACCCCTCTCATCGAGGACACGGCGGGAGGCTGCTTTTGGTTTCTCTGATGTGTGTTTGTGTGTGCGTCTGAGGCAGGGGGAGAAAGATGGCGCAATTACAGTCCATTTTGGGATTTGGACAGGAAGTCGTTTCAACAGAGGAAGCATGACCTCCCCTCCTCCTCTCTCTCTTTCTCAATCCAGTACATTTACATTCGGTTAAATGCAATGTGCTTAATTGGCATGATTGTTATATAGGCCTATACAATATTGCCAAAGTGTTTTAGATACTGTAACATTAAGGTCAGATAAGACTCCACCACTCTTAATTCTTGTATTCTCTCTTCCTCCTTTTGTCTATAAGTACCCAACACACAGGATCGTTTCCCTCTCTTCTCTCGCTCCATTTTGGTGAGTTATTACCGCTCCCCCTTGCTCTCACTAAAAAGTGTGTGTGTGCACTCTGCTTACTATGTAAATAAATCTACAGCATGTGAAGCAGCGACGGTGAAAACAAATCTAGAACCAGACCTTGATGTTCATCGCTCCCCTCCCTCCCCTGAGACTCCCCAGCCTGCTCTATGTCAAAGCTCTGGTAGAGGACCAAGGCAGGCTGGGTAAGAGGGAACATCAGCTTGTAGCGGCGCGGGAGAGCTAGCTGCTGAGTTTCATGCTGAATTCATTACAGAGAACTGCTTTATTGCTCTGTGTCACGTCCTCCAGGCTGTGGGTTCATGTGACATCACTAGCCAGAAGTTCACAATAATCATAATCTGTGTTGATTTATTTCTTCTTAAAAAGGGCTACTAAAGATGGCATTACTTTTACTAGTAAATGTTTGATAATGTAATAGTTATCAGAGCAAGTTTTGTCTTGTCCAGTGCCTGGCTTTCATTTTTTTCTTCTTCTTTTTGACATAGTTGTCACATAAATTTTGCACCGTTGCTGTGTCGCTACACATGTTAATGTTGAACATAAGTAATTTATGATGTACTGTACATTCAGAAACTGGTACGCCAACACCCACGATTTTAGGAGCTAAATTACTTTTCAGTGCAGTTCGGTGTATATTGTAAAATACTCGCATTGTCCTGTAAAATGAATGCCATTCAAACAGCGCTACAGATTTTCTCCTCAATCTATGTTAATGCTTAATTTTCAGTATTAACTTATTTCATTATCATATTCAATTATATTTATATTAACTGACTCCTCATTTACTTTGTGATGTGGCTTCTGTTAGGAGCATAGTATTAAGTGTCACACCTATAGCACATCCTCCGAAGCCTACAAGCAGTACTGCAAGGAGGCGAGATGGGGGGCGGAGTCTGAGCAGCTTTCTCTCAAACTAAGTTAGTGTGCCTTTAATTTCTCTCCATTTTTGTCTTTCCAAGTCCTCCTTTGCTCGTCTCCGCCCTTTCCCGGTTCTCTCTGCCCATCTTTCTCTCTTTCGTCTTCCTTGGAATGTCTAGAGCCGTTGCTTCAGCGCACAAACATACACACATGGACGTACACCCACAATGAAAACAGTAAGAAGCACTTTGTCAGCAAACGGCTGTGTATTTCACCACAGAGCCACGGGAGTGGGATACAAGATCAGAAAACTGGAGAGTTTTCCCCCATAAAACATCCTGCATGCCTGCCAAAGTGGTTTTTCACCGATTAACCTTCCTTTGTACACATTTGTAAAGTCGGCTACATTTTTTTTCATTCATTTCTCAATCGGATCCAGTGCAATGGAGACGCTTACAAAAAAAAACATATGCATATGGAAAAAAAAAGTCAAATTGGGTTAGTAAACAAACATTACATTACAGTGACACTGTTACAGCTACTGTGTTTGTGACACA
>JAOEHI010051119.1:0-19363 GCA_025447815.1 Percopsis transmontana | reverse complement strand
TATAGCTGTCTGTACACTCTATAGGCTGGAATGGAACAAAAACTATGCCAATCATCTTTGTCTCTCTGCTCACTTAGGCCTGGTTTACAGCTGAAAATCGAAAATACTTGCTCACCAGTTCTTGTCCTTATCTTGTGTCTGCTACATGGAAAGACACCAGTGGTCCTTGGTGTTTACCTGTCACTTCTTCCGACCTGTGGGCGAACTTAAACTTCCTAAAACTGTCCTGCAGAGGTGAAGTGGTTCAAAACAACTTGATGATCACTAAGGCCTCCCTACCAACAGGTGTCATTGTAGCAGAGATCAGATGAGTCATCATTGTCATAAAGTCGTCATTAATGTTTTGTGGATCTGTTTTTAGTTGTTCTACATATCCCTTTGTGAAAAACGATGAAGAAAGTAAGACTTTTTAGGCAGGTATCTTGTGAACTTGTTAACTTTTGTTTGAAGTTTGCCAATATTTCAGGAAATGCTGCACAGGATAACCTTTTTAATGGTAAATGGTTTTAAACAGTGAAATTGGTCTTCAAAATCCCCAGTGTAACAAACAGTGTATGAACATGAACAGTATCTCTCTACTGGACTGTACTGGAATACAGTGACAGGGAATATACAGTACAGTACAAGGTCAGTGATGATATTTCATGAAGAGAGTTAGGCCTATTAACGTCACTGCTCTCTGCCTCGTCACTGTAAGGCTACAGTATGCTTCAAGTGATTTTTGCAACTACAGTGGAATAAAGGCAAAAAACATAGCCTATTAAAAGGTCTGTTGAGTAAAAAAAAAGTAATTGGAGAGCACTACATTCATATTTGTGTGGCTCTGTTTTCACACATAATATCACTCAAAAATACACTCAATCAGTTATAGAGGAATATTATCTGTATCAGACAACCAATACAATTACAATTAGATAATTTAGTAGATGCTTTTATCCAAAGTGACATACAATTACATGCTGCTGTTACATGGAGCAGATAGGGGTTAGGCATTTCACTCAAGGATGCTTACAGGTACAGTTACTATCCTTGCATCCATTTGTCCAAAATGGCTTTACTTTTCCATCACTTATCAACCTAACATCTGTAATGCATTGGCTATTCAATGGTACTATAAGCTCTTTAGTTTTTATGGTCATACTAACAGTTTCTTAGCCTGTGAGTTATTGGGGTCTTTAATGTCTACTGTATATTTTATGCAAGGTCTTAAGATGAGTTGTGAGATAATATTGAAACAATATGCTTTCTTCTCCTGCCAGTTTGTATTCCAGCTTTTTCAATGTGTGTCTATCTTACAGCTAGATGCAATATAAAGGGTTTAAAGGGTGATGCCAATGATTTTTAAATGTCATTTTGCAACCTACCTGCTTTGAAATTGCAAGTTTTTTTATTTTTTATTTCTTTCTCCAAACCACTGAATATATTGTATTATTCATACTCAAAATGAGATTTCACAGACAAGGCACTCCCTAGCAGATGGTTATGATATACACAAGATGGATACCACAGAACGTTTTATAACATCGCCATGGAAACAGATATGTTTCCATCAACTGAGCAGTTTGTGAGATTCAGAATCATGGATTTGTTCTGGGGCTTGTTTTATTTTTGCTGTTCAGAACTGTTTTCATTTCTAAAAACAACTGAAATCTAACATCTAACAATATAATAAGTTCTTCAAGATATTTAAACAGCAACAACAACAATATTCTCTGGGAGCCAAATTGTGTATGAACCAAAAAAAAACACAGGAAGGTAGCTTTTAACACAGATACCTTATATCTCAGTCTACATCAGGGCAAATGGTTAAATCCAGGTTTTAAAAGAGGTCACATTAAAATTCTGACTTTGTGATCTGCTCAATATTTTCTGTGAAGTCATATGTTTAAACCGAAATGACGAAAAATATATTTATCTAATAAAATATTCAGGAATCTGAATCTACACTGACATTTTCTTCCAACATTTTAACTGTGGATATAGAAAATATTTATATACTGTACATAATTTATAATGACAGATTTCACCAAATCTAAATTAAGATATACTGTATAACCTTCTGTATAGAGATATTTCAGACAAAAATGTAACAACAAATTCTCCTGTTTTACACAGAGAAACATGCAGCCACACACCCATCTACACAAATGCCACACACAAATGCTACAAACACACACACCAAACACACCCAGGCAAATCAGCATTCTTTCTTTATGTAATGTATTATTTACTTTTGAAATAACACACAGTAACCCACTCTTATTTGTCTCTCTCCTTTTTGTCACTATGGCTGATAAATGTGTGCAAACACACGCTACAGTGATTGGGTTGACAAGATCATCTGTGAGTGAAACCTTGAAGCATTATGAACAGAAATTCTTTCATTTACACTGTGACTTTTCAACATGTCTGTCTCACAATATGACATTGTGAGACAAACATTCCCATTGCCCCATACAAAATACAAATACAATATGTTATATATAGCAGGTATACGTAACATAATACACTGTATAGGCTACTGTATAGTTGTACGGATTATCAAAGTGGACGGATTAGTTCATATTTGAATGGGCTTTCTTCTTTTATGAAATACAGACAAAGAACAAACACAGCTATCAGGCCAATTTAATTAAATATATCAATGTATAAAACTGTTTGCTGTGAATATACTCAGTTGGTGCTTAAATTTCACAATTTTACTGAATCCCCTGTATTAGCAGAAGGCATCAAACCGAAAGTGATACGGTGCACGGTGCACTCTTTATTTTTTCATGCTTTCCCCATGTTCCTGAGTTTCGTCCAGTCTGGCTGCAGTGGAAATTTCCATCTTGACACCCAGTCCACTGCCCTCCCCACCCCGCCAGTGAGTTTTCATGGAGACTGGCCTTCATGGCCTTGACGGACTAGACAACACACGCTTATGTTATAGTCAACGGCGATCTCTACAGGACAAAATACGCTACTGCAACATTTTGTTTGAGTAGGCTATCACACACACACACACACACATTGACTGAACTCTTGTTAGTCTCGCTTCATACTACAAAAATTTACCAGTAAGTCTGTTGCCAAATCACCTACTCAGCAGGCATGTTTTCGGACGAAACCCCAGAATTCGCCTCCAGAGGAGCTTGAGTCCCCAAAATTCGCGGCTGGGGTAACAGGAGAACCTGTTAGCTCAGATGACAGCCAACATGATGGCAATGGCCAACCAGGTCAGCTCCTTCACCAACCAGCTCTCCTCTATATCCCACCAGCCTCTGCCGGCCCCGCTCCCCGAACTAGCCCCGCCAGCGCCTGGTCCACCTACCCGTGAGCCTTACGTTCCCTATCCCGAGAAGTATAACCGGGACCTCGTGGCCTGTTGATTGTTTTTCAATCCAATGTTCCTTGGTCTTCGAACAGTAGCAATATTCCTACAGTACCGATCGCAGCCACGTCGCCTACATGGTGAACTCTCTCACGGGGGAGGCCTGCAAGTGGGGATCTGACATCTGGGAGAACAAGCCCAATCTGTGCGCCACGTTTGAAATTTTCCGACCGGAAATGCTTTCGGGTATTCGACCACCCCGTTCAAGGTCGTGACGCTGCCAGACGACTTCTCTGTCTCCTGCAGGGCTCACGAAGTGTGGCGGAGTTTACTATTGAGTTCCGGACCCTTGCTGCTGAGAGCGGCTGGAATGATGAGGCGCTACGCTTTCCTGAACGCTCTTGGGGAGGGCTTAAAAGAAGAGCTTGCTGCACGGGACGAGCTGGATTCCTTGGACCAGCTTATCGCCGTCGTAATTAGACTTGACAACCGTCTGGTTAGCTGCCTCTGCTCCTGTTGTGCCACAACGCCCCTCCCTCGTCTCTGTCGAACAGCCCCGAGCCTCTCCGAGTGCCTCCGAAGATGAACCTATGCAGCTGGGCCGTTCCCGGAGGAGCGTAACTGCCGTCTCAACGCCTAGGCATGCCTATACTGCGGCCTGGCAGGGCATTACATCGCCTCCTGTCCATCTTGGCCGGGAAACGGGACAGCTCGCCAGTAGAGGAGGAGGTACTGGTGAGCCAAACTGCTGCTGTTGTCTCCTCACGCTTCCAGCTGCCTGCGTCCATGCTGTGGGGCACCCGGCCCCTGCCGTTGCTAGCCCTTGTAGATTCTGGAGCTGAGGAGAGTTTTTTTTTTTAAACCTAGCAGTGGCCCAGCAGCTTGGTATTCAGCTCAAGGCTCTAAAGGTTCCCCTGGTCACCCGGGCTCTTAATGGACACATTTTGGGCCGTGTTTCCTTCTGCACGGGGCCTTTAACTCTCCTTCTCTCTGGCAATCTCGCCTTCCTTTTCTGGTGGCCGTCCATGGAGAGGGACACTCAAGAAATCATCGCTGCTTGCCTGGTGTGTGCCCAGAACAAGGTGCCTAGTCGACCCAGTGCGGGTCTCCTTCGCCCCCTGCCTATTCCAGCATGCCCCTGGTCTCACATATCCCTTGACTTTGTCACCGGACTACCCCCCTCCAATGGATTTATGGTTTTAATGGTTTTAACAGTGGTAGATCGTTTTTCCAAGGCAGCACACTTTCTAGCCCTGGAGAAGCTTCCTTCCAGTAGAGAAACGGCTGACCTCCTGGCTAAGGAGGTGTTCCGAATCCACGGTCTCCCCTCCGACATCGTCTCCGACCGGGGGCCACGATTCACGTCTCGAGTATGGCGTGTGTTCTGCTCGGCTCTGGGAGCCACCACCAGCCTATCATCTGGCTTTCACCCTCAAACAAGCTAAGCGGAGAGGCTAAACAAGGAGATGGAGATGGCACTCCGCTGTGTGGCTTCTTCTAACCCATCCTCGTGGAGCACTCACCTTCCATGGATCGAGTATTCCCATAACTGCGGCCCAGCTCAGCATCTGGCATGTCTCCCTTCCAGTGCTCCCTGGGATACCAGCCCCCTCTTTTTGCAACCCGAGAAGAAGAACTCCAGGATCCCATGAAAAGGTCTATAAAGGTGTGGAAGCAGGCCCGGATCGCTCTACTCCGAGCATCAGAGCAGAACCGCCATCAAGCAAACCGCCACCGCATGCCTGCCCCCAAGTACACCCCTGGACAAGGCAGAGTCCCGAAAACTCGCCACCCGCTACGTAGGTCCTTTCACCATCGCATCGATCATTAACCCTAATGCAGTACAACTCAACCTCCCTTCCTACTGGAAGATCCACCCAGTCTTCCATGTCATCCCAATTGCCTCCAGTCCCTCGCGTCCCACTCAAAAGCCTCCTCCTCCTCGGCTAGTAGACGTTCAGTGCCTTCTTGCCCCACCCTGATCCGGGATTTTTACCTTCAGTACCAAAGCAAGCATACTCAGCCGCCAGGTGGCACCAGTAGAGGAGGGGATACTGTCACGACCCGGATCATCTATTACTCATCCTAATGAAACTAAGATTAGGGCTCAGCAACAAGGATATTGCTTTCAGATTTAATCGCATTTGAGAAGTTGGCTCCCTGTTAAAGTCTGCAACTTTAAACCTCTCATCAAGTGGCCAAGTAAGCATGCAATATTAAAGAATATGCCAAAAATCTAAATATAAACGTTGCAGGTGAATTATTGACTGTACGGAAATTTGAACAACAGACCCAAAAACTTAAACTCCAGAGCTTAGATGTACTCGACTTATAGAAGCCACAACACTGTTAAATATTTGGTTGGCATGTCACCTGCAGGAGCCATTACTTTTCTGTCGACAGGTTGGGGCGGGCGTTTCTGATTATCAAGTTATAGCTGAGTCTGGATTTTATTAACTTCGAGAGCATAACGATGATATCTTGCCACACGTGGTGCCACCCTCAGGATCCCTCACTTTACCAAAGGTAGGAAGCAGCTCTCTGCTCAAGACGTGGATATGTCAAGGCGTTTGTCTAATAGGGGTGTGGGCGTGGTTTAGCCCTGTCTGTGTGAGGTTCACAGGACTGGGAGACAGGTGTGGGCAATCATTAATCACCTGTCTCCCTTTTAAAGCTCGAGAGAGAGATGCCAGAAGCCTAGTGAAAAGACACGCAGGGATCAACCAACAATCCTGTTAGGCATAACAATTCAAGCAGGCAGTGTTTAAGTCCTGTGTTTATGTGATATATGCAAACTAACTGGTGGAAGTACCTTACCTGTGGAAATAAAACCGTGCGAAGCACGTGAACAACCAGTAACCGTGTGGACAGCATTGTGTCTGCTACAGTGTGCACTTTCAAAGAGTAATAGGTAGATGGGGGAAAAAAATTATTTGAGGAGGATTGCCTCTTGTGGAGAAGGAAATGGCTGGTAGTGGTTGACTGCAAGGATATCACTGTATACATCAACATCTGCCAATACTATGACTTTTTTTCTCGTAAAATTACCACTTTTTTACCGTGATATTACGAATTTATTCTCGTAACATTATCACTTTAATCTCGAAAGTGTGGCCCTACTACTCCGTCGTAGTAGCCTATGCTAAAGGATATATGAAAGGAATAACTTTTCCTTAGCATTTAAGAGAATTCGACCAGCTCTGATGGCTGCCATTTAGATACTTCCGGGTCATTTCACCCAGTTAGGAACCTTCCTAAGCAAAAAAGACTCCGACCGCAGCCACAGTTTTTATATCGACGTGCATGGATCTCCACCTCTCTAGTGCCCAGACATGCATCCATCTCCTACTGTAGTCGAGCATTGCCCTTACGCATACAACGCTGTAGTCCAGTTTGCACCCTAGAGACACGGGAGAGACGTGCGATTGACAGCTCGGACCCATGCTGGCATGGACGCGCCCTGCGCGCTCTGAACGGCGGCCAGCGAACTGGCGAGGTGACAGGCGACCCAGAGGGAAGAGCGTGTTTATCTAAATAAATATGGGAGGCACGACCTCGTGCTGCGTGTCTTCCAGCCCCAAGCTCGGCAGAAATGCCCACTCGAGGCTGGACTCGTACCATCCGGAGCCTGAGCTAAGCCGGGAGGACACGGGATGCAACCTACAGCACATCAGCGACCGGGAGAATGTCGACGGTAAAGTAGACTACTTGACACTCTTGCTGCTTGACACTCGTACACGCGGATGCGGGGATGGATCGATCTGTGTAAATATATTAACAGTCCCACATGTGATACCTAGACAGTGGTGTGGCTGTGTCTTGAAGAGTGTAATACCTAACTGCTTTTACCTGGTCGTCTTGTAAACTTGCATCATATGTCGCTATCTTATGGCATAGCAGTTCAGTTCTGAAAGCAAACTGTATAACGTTAATGGCTACAATTATAATTTCTATTGCCTGCTATGTGAATTCACATCCATGTGTGGACAGGAGGTGTGCCCATTCTTAGGATAGGCAGTGTCGCTAATTTCATGTAACAGCCAACCATCAGACAAAAAAATATTTTTTTCAGATATAGGCTACTACATCGTTCAGAGCCTTCAGAGCCCTGCTGGGTTGGAAATAAATATGCACTTCCCTTTTAACTATAGTCTAAAACTATTGACATAACAGTATACCTTATTATACAAATAGTTATTACATCGATACCTTTTTAAAATACAGAATATCATGACATATAGTCATGTAGTATAAACTGCCAACATCTAATTATCTAAAAGTTAGCAGTAAATGTGACTGGGTATTTGTCAACTCTGACTGAGAAATGATGGTTCTGCTATCCCACTGCAAGCGGAGCACGTCTAATTTCAGTGCTGTATTATGAGTTGAGGTAATATAAGTATTCAGCCTTATGACCATTCATCAAAGACTTGTTTCTTGTTCCTTTTAATCTGGTGTCTAGATGTGGAAAAATTACACCAGCGTCAAATAAAAGCGATTGATCCACCAGAGAGGGTACATAACTACGTAAATATGACATCATATACTATACATATATCATAGTATAACTGCTTCATTGGCCCATGTGCAGTCCATGTGCTGTTTGGTTTCAAAGTGATCACTTACCACATACATACTGTAGGTGTTGCCACAATGACTGTTGATTGATTTTAAAATGTTTGTGATGGACTACAGTTAATGTTGGTTTATACAGGAGTTTCAAGGGATTAATAGTTTTGTTTCTGTTTGGATGAGCTGTCAATACAGACCTGGTGATTGTCCAAAAGTATCTGTCCTTTCTGCCTTATTATACAGTAGTCCTTTACAGATAAGAGGCTTGAGAGGTGATTTTGAAGGGAATCACAGATCAAAGAGAGGTAATGATTTTTTTTTTGAGACATTTGAAAATATGTCACATGTCTGAAAAGGTTCAAACATAGACACTTCTCTGTTGCGGGTTGTCCTGTAGGTTGAATGAGTGAGATTTAGGATTAATCCAATGACTCTGAAGTTATGTCACTTTTCAGGGATTTAAGGCTTGGTGTCCTAAAATGACATCCCCTCTAGTGGCTTTTTAACTTTAATCAAGAGATCACTAATGGTGTCCAATTTACCTCCACCAAGGAGGGCATGTTTTCACCTCACTTTGTCTCTGTTAACCATCTCAAAGAGCTATAGAACCACATTAACATCAACATTTAGTGACGTATCTATTCTAGAGTTGTAGATGCTTTTCAGTGAATCTGTGGTTAACGGTTAACCATGGATCAAACAATATATTATTATGGTGGTGAACTGGTTGTACTACTGGGAGCTGTCCAGTTAGTACAACTAGTCTTCTGCTAATATAACGCTTCAGTGAAACAATAAGTGATTTAGTACCTTGCTCCAGAGCCCCTTAATGTGCTTCTGTAAAGTCCTTGAGAGAGAGAGAGACTCAGGATTGGTATTTGAAGAGCTAGTAGTTGGCTCTAGTTCTGGTCCACATAAAAGATGGCTTTCAGTATCTTCCACTTAGAATAAAAACAGCATGCTTTACAAGTAGCATCAAAACATACAATGACATGTAACGTGTAACAAAAGCACACACACTGTGCACACCTCAGGTCAAAGAATGTTTATGAGTCTTAAATCACAATGTAAAAAAGGGCAGGATATGGAGCTTTAAGAGTGTTGTTAATTCATAATGTGAGAGCTGCTTGGTGGACAGGTAAGCTAGCTGGTTGGTAGGATAGCCCACTCTCTCGGGTTACATCGCGCAGGTGCCAAGCACGAGCCTTCGTTAAAGTTTACCTGAGGCTGCTGATATCACATATCACCACGTTGAGAACTCTGTGAAATTCAGAAGGCCCAGTAGGTCAAGGAATCACAAATAAATGTTGTATGGAGCCACAATGGAAATATACAGATAAAGATCTAAACATAACAGAAATCAGAATCACTCCAACAGGGAGCTGAAATGTTTACAGGTACCTAAGTATATCAGCGTCAAACAACAGAGTCCTCTATGTAGCACTAAATACAGTATGTGCTCCACTTGGTTTGGTTTAGAATGATCCCTTACTTTCTGTAGGTGTCACCAAAAATATCTTCAGTGGAAAGGAATAAATTGTATCTTTAACAGCCGAAAGTGTATGTGAGCTTGATCCATCAAATAATCCATAAATGTGTATATATATTAATTATAAAACAAGTTAGCCTAAATACATCATGTGAGCCAGTGTTAAATCTTTGACATAATCTCTGTAATCTTTCCTAAACAAGACTAACCTCTAGTAGTGTTTGTCTTTTACAGAGACTTGGCCTTACATCACTACCTAATGGACATTTCTCAAGTTCTGCCAAAAGCTTTGTCTTGTTAGTCCCATAGAACACACTGGCATTTGAGCAAGGCAAGAAAACAACTTTTAAGGGCTGTTGAGATGGACTGCATTAGGTCTATTACACTTGATCTGCCTTTCCATTTATGCATTCGGTCGCAATGTGTAATGTAATTAGTCCATATCAATGATATGGACTAATAATATAATAATAATATCACTTTAGTCACAATGAAATACATGGACAGGAATTTGTCTGCTTGCTCACAGGCGCATCTGCTGTTAATGGTGTCTAAAATGGCATCACTGGGAGCGTCTTTTGAGTTCCCTACACCACAAATATTGCCATATTGACCTAAAAAAGGCAGAAATGCCAAGGCGTTAGAAGGTTGGACGGAGACGTAAGAGATAGTCACCTGCTTCATAAAAAAGGCAGGAGGAGTTTCAAATATATTAAGTGCTTGCATGAAATGGGCACTTTAAAACAAAAATGACAGTGTGACATTAATGTTGCAAGATGTATTTAATACACCTGCCTGACAGAACTATATAGTCTTTTTTTTAATGCTATAATGTTAAAAGTCTGTCTTAAATGCTTTAAATGTAAGTAGGGATGCATAGTTTCAGAAAACTGTTCCACTAACTGTTATAGAGACACTAACTCTGCCAGTTTGGTCTTTTTGTCAGTCTGTCTTTCCATACACACTGCAGTGTTTGGTGACACAGAAACACTTGCACAGATGGAGACGGATTGACACAGACAGGTACTGTAGACAAGCAGGCAGACGGACAGAAAGACTAACAGACAGACAAGCAAACCGTGTGAGAGCAAAGACCCTCACACTTCTGCCAAGCATAAACACTTTTGTTTTCACTGTAAACACAATCGCTGGAATGCACAAATACCACCTTCTTCGCACAGACGTGCGCACACACACTGATCACATGGCACAGTTGAGCCTCCATTAGACTCTGTGTCGTTAGGGTGATATTCCTGATTACAGTTGCATAAATCTGCTAAACTCACCTAATCCAATAAGAAGGCTCGTTTTTCTCATCCAAAGCATTCATGCAACACAGACACCAGCTATACACAGTGACATAACAACATATATAGTACTGTATGCAACAGTACTTACTGTAATGACAATTATACATTATAAAACAACTTATTTTTAGATTGATTCTCTACAGGCCTGTGTTTGTCATTTGTGTGTCATGAGAGCAGACCAGGTGTGCTGTATATTATTTAAATTCCACTTAAAATGTATTAATACAAATAAGATTATTATTTTTAATGATTTAAATGCTTCTTCGCCCAATATTCGATTACAGGTTTGGGCCAGTGTCGCAGTACTTGATCAATGGAGCCTAAATTCGAGAATACTGTAGTGCAGTGTTTCCATGCCAGGGGTGCCGTGTACTATCGTTGCTCCTTGGATATTTATGCAATAATTGTGTATTGAATATGTTGATACGCCAAAACATTATGATCACTCACAGATAAAGCGAACAATGCTGATTATCTCGTAACAGTATGGCCGTAAGGTCTGGGATATATTGCGCTGTAAGAGAACAGTCAGTTCTCGTAGTCAATGTGTTGGATGTGGGAGAAATGGGCAGCCATAAAGACCTGAGCCAATTTGACAAGGGCCAAACGTCAGCAGTGTTGAGTACCTACCCACAGTAGTCCAAGGAGGGATAAACCACAGACCGGCAAAAATGGAGCTTTTCAGAAACGTCACATGCAAGATCACATGACTATACTACTTTGGCAGCGAAGGAGAGTAGTATTTTGGCGGGGAGTAGAAAAATTGTCTAACACTGACCAAGCTTGGTAGCACCCATAAAAGGAATGGGTGGCACTCTTTTTCAAAATTATTTTAAAAAGCCTTTTTTTTTACTGGCCATTTCATAATAGAAATGTTTAAAAACATAGGAAGAAACAACCCACGTGTAGCGGCACAAACAGCCTTCTTCAAGTTGTGCATGCAAATAAAGGCTTTTTAAAATAATTTTGAAGAAGAGTGCCTTGGATTCCCTTTTTTTTTTTTCTATCCTTCTTTGAGTTCCCGACCTCAAAGAGCACCTTCAAATACTTGACCGAACTTCCTGAGCACCCTGGACTTTTTTGTCTTTTCATGGATATTAGTTGATCAGAGGAAAACTATTTACAGAACATCGTCAGAATTGAGCTTCGGCTCAATGTTTTTAATCACAAGAGTAAGATCATACTTTTATACTATTGTATAAAACTACTTCATCACTAAGCCCTTTGGTCAGGTCGCTGCCTCGAAAAATTATTCTCAAACTGAATAGAGTATATCTCCAAAACTACAAAGGCTATACAGATAATCTAGGTACCAAAAGAAAGGTAACACCAATGAGATTTATCTTGAGGTGAAAGAATCAATATGGGTCAGATTACATGAAGCTGGAAAAACAAAATAAATGGAAGATTTTATTTCTGCCTGAAAGAAAATCATGTTTTACAATGAATATTTTATTGGAATTATGCAGATGAAACCCCAAAACACTTTGGGACCATAGCACAACATCTGATGAAAACATGTGTCAAGTTTGATGTCAATAAATAGAAGTAAACTTCAGTGATTTCAGCATTTTAGTAGAAGTATGTTTAGGCAGTTTTACAAATGGAGAAATTTTGATGCTGTTAAAATTGCAAATGACTCCATAAATATGTTTTTTTTTTTTTACTTGTACAAAGTACTTCCTGAAATGCCTTCAAATCTAAACATTTGTTGACTTGAATGCAGCTTTGTCCTGGAAGGGCCGTGCGCAAAGGTGCTTACTTTGCTGGTGCTTACTTTGCTGGTGCTTACAGGGGGCAGGATAGTCTAGGTGTAGAACTCCCAGCCAGAAGGTTGTGGGTTCGATCCCCGGAGGTGGCCTACCTGTAAGCATCCTTGAGCCTTGAGTAAGATGCCTAACCCCCATCTGCTCCATGTAATAGCACCATGTAATTGTAAGTCGCTTTGGATAAAAGCGTCTACTAAATGTTCAAATTGCTTATTGCCATATAAATGCAAGACAGTGCTATCTTAACAACCCATTGGTCAATTTTGACATGTGACACCTATTTAAACCTCAGAAACAATCCAATTAATCTATCAGTTTCAATGCAGTGCCATTACATTTTAGGTCCAAAAGATGGCGATACGCACACGTGTTGTGATGGAAAGCGAATACCCACTTAATATACAAAACACTTCCTGGTTCATGTTTACACACTAGAAGTCACTTTATTCAACTCTAAATGATGGAGAGACTATGGGATTTACATTACAAGTGTAGGTACAAGTGTACAAGGTAACAAAACAACAAAGGTAAGACAGTTTGTTGTTGCAAGTTATTTTACAGCTAGTTCGATGAGTGTTGCTTATTTATCTGTTTTTAAGGTTGAAATCATGTTTAATTTGGGTAACAATGGGCTCGATATCTTCCCAGTTGAGACCCTTCTTGTTCCAATGGTGTGTAACATGACTGTTTTCACACATGTTTAAATGGCTTACGACTTCATTGTTTGAGAGAGGGGGAAGGGCTACCCCAGTACTGGGGTATGTCGGGATGACCCAAGCCTTCTTAACCTCCAGGCACTGAGTAGTGGTAATTAGACACACCTGCTGCCATTCTCCCATGCAGCAGAGTCAGGGGGGGAAGGGCCACTACCTGAAAAGAGTAGAGAGGGAGAAGGCACACACCCCAAACCAAACCTACAATCCTAGGATCATAACACTTGCTAACAGAGGTTTTGAGACAGTTTGTGTTGAGCTGTATGAAAGTGTCAACGTGACGTATCTGTTTTGTATTTGTTGACAGAGTTAAACATGGAGTACAACCCATCAGACCATCCGCGTGCCAGCACCATGTTTCTCAGCAAGTCCCAGAACGATGGTGAGTAAATAGTGGGATCTGTTGATACCTCTCAGTGGTTTGGTTTGTCTTCAGATTTTGTGAAGGAGTATTTTGAGATATTTTCTAAAGCTGCTTTAGATGGTTCACATTAGAAACATAGTTTACAGCAGGGCTTCAAACCAGAATTTATTTTCAATCGGTTAGCTCCGAGCAGAATCTGTATTTTAATGTTTCCAATTTAGCGTTCAAGCTTAAAATGATAGTTCTCAAACTGGTTAGAGGGAAATTAAATACTGGTTAATAACGTTCCATGTACGGCTGTGCGATATGACGGTAGGCTAGAAAAATGCAGTGTTTCCCATTAATTAACTATGGTGGTCCGCCACAGTCTAATTTGTTCCGCCATAGTCTCATAATAAACCGCCATAGTCTTCTCATAATAACATAAAAGATCTCTATAGCCGGTTAGACACTGCACGTGGAGCATTTTTGAAGCTTTTTCTCCGGCTTGCGTTACACACAGCCGGCAGAGTGCCTGTTTTATCCATCCCACTCTCCTGCACCCGTAATTTTCCCATGATATACGTTGCACGCATCGCATTGATCATGCAGTAAGGTGACTCTGATTCTACACACTCTGATTACGCACTGAAACATTTCTTGCTGCTACCTTTTACTTTTGTTAAGAACACAGCACATCGTTTGAGGTAAGGAACCGTTAACTTATGTTAAGTGTCGGTGAAGTTAGAAAGATATTCGATAGATATTTGATACAGATATTCGACTGCTGAAATACTGCCGGGTGGACTGAAGCGGCGCTCGTCTCAGTAGCCAATACTACATGAGAGACATGAAACCAACGTTAATCAGTTATTCTTGGGTTCCTTCACAATGCACACCTTTATATTTTTTCAATTTCCGATTTTCTGAAATATATGATTTAATATTCCTATTTTCATATATGAATGAATATATTAATATTTTGGCCTGATATTCATATGAAAGAAACCATGCCGCAGGACCGCTACAGAGAAATAATGAAAAATCTGCGTTTTGACTACAAGGATGCTTACAGGTAATGGATAAACTACCGTTTGGACAGTTGGGTGTGGAGCATTTATGAAGTTGCTTGCACTCATGCCCTTCTAAGGTGACTCTAGGTGACTGAGGAATGTTCCCCTCTGTTATGTGTAAGTATGAGGTATTAGAAATTTTTGAAGGGTCTCTCCATTTGGTCCACTCAGCTTCCATATCATCAGGGAGAGGAAAGTCCCAATCCTTGGCTTCCTTGCAACATCTCTGAGAGGTAGTCTGCCTTGTATGGTGACTGTAGCCAAGAGCGTCGTGAAGACTGTTCACCGTAGACAACACTCCACTGTGTGTGGATGATTCCTCTGAAGCTTGGAATGTGAATGTGTCTGAGATGTTCCAGAATATTCTGGCTGGCTCTTCCACATATTTTGCTGCCCGCTTTTGTTGACTTTGATATGGAAGAGATCTTTTAGCTCTATTGACAGATAAACGCTCTGAGCCAGTTGAGCCTGCTTCCTTGATCGCAGCCTGTAGGAAATGGCATTCATTTCCTTTTCTTCTTGTAATGTTTGTAATTGCTTGAAGACGGGCGGCTTCCACCTTTAATTAGTAGGCAGCTCTGTTTTGGGCAGCTTCAGCCTTTGTAGCGGATGTTTTAATGACATGACGCAGACGTTTTTTCACTATACTAGTCTCACTAGAAGCAGCTATCTAGCTATCCAGCAAGCTAAACACCTGATCAACTAATCCACAGGACAGTGAATGTTGTATGTGAATGTTTGTTGAACTACAGATGTTTCATATCAGATGTTCCTAGCACAAATGGTGAGTAGATCAGTTACTGATCAGTCTCCCCCAGTGGCCAAAAAGAGAACTCTCCTTCTGTCAACTGAAACTCTAGACGTTATTGTGCAATGTAACAATGCGGTTATTTCTCAAACATTTTGCTTTTTTGTGTCGCGTTAATAATAATGCTTTCTGTTTGCTGTCTGTTATCTAAAACCATTATTACAAATTAAGTTATTGTTGCTCTTCTCTGTTCTTCCAGTGCGAGATAAGCGAAAGAATCTCTTCATTAATAACGTGAGTGTCCAATTGGTTCTGTTTCATACTGTCTTTATGCTTTCAAGCTACTATAGATGTACTTTATGTACAGGATAGAAATCTATTCTCTAATTATTTTAGAAGTTAACATGAACTGTCCTTTCTACCTTGTGCCTTGCATCACTACTACGTGAAGTATTTTACTACATTATTAGACTGCAACTTGGTAAAGTCACTTTTATATTTAAAGTGTATTTAACAATTATTAATTTCACTCAGAAGTTTACAGTAGTGTACTGTATATTCCAGTTTTATATATAATTATTGGACACAATTAAATATTATACACACACACATTTTAAATGCTTTAACAATTTGTTGCTGAAAGCTGCTTAGCTCTTTTCTTGGGCATGCCTGTGATCTCCAGAACCCTCACATCTACAGTACTGGTGTCCTAGACTACCAAATATCACAACCAGGAGCCTACACTGGTAACCTAGGTTATGAATGTGTGTGGCTAATGGTTGGTACTTTCACAACTTAGTTGTAAATATCTGGTCCATGTACAAGGCATATGGACAACCCCCCCCTAAAACAAGCACCTCTCTTGTTCTCTGTCTACAAAGACAATAAAAGGTGTATTTGGGACATCAGAGAACACTGTATCCTCAATGTTGTTACCAAACCACCTAGCCACACAGAGGTGTTTGCACATAGCATCCAAGCCCTTTATTACAACCATTATTTACAGTGATATACTGTATGTGCAGCAGATTCAACATGCTTCTTAGCCTGTGAATGCATAATACAGTATGGGTAATGGCTTTCTGGATACAAGGTAGATGGATTGTAATTAGTTGGCAGCACCTGGATTCTAGATTTTATAGTGAAAACAAGAACATTTTCTCCCAAAGAAGCATTTAGGTAAAAGGAATTTGACACAGAGTGATTCAATGACTTTGTTGCTGCAGTTTATGGCTATTGAATTCCAGTCCTAGTGTACAGGTTATTAAGCTCGGGCCAGTCTGGCGAGACCTTAAAGCCTGCAGCATGAGTTTTCAGCTTTCCAGAGGCCTTCCTCTTAAAATGCATGAAGTTCTCCTCCTGGTCTCCAACCACTGGCACCTTCCTCATCCTTGGGTCCAGGAGGAGTGACGCACTGGCCAGCACACACAAGGCATGCTTGGCATGCATGTCTCTCTACAAACTCCTGCATGCCTCATTTGGGTCAGAGAAAACTATGTGTGTATATATAATACTCACTGTATGTGTGTGTGCAACAGAATACAACCAGGAGGAAACACAGCTCATGTTCCACCATATTCCTGGACGACAACACTGTCAGCCAGCCCAACCTGAAGTACACTATTAAATGGTGAGAGAGCCGTTATCACACCTCATACAACTACTGTAGGCCTTTTTATGACAGGTATGGTACCCAGTACCAGATACATGGTTAGTACGTCTACTAGAGCAAATACATTGTTGGTGCAACATAGTGTAGTTTTGACTGAAGCACATACAGCTGACTGTTAATTAACCTAATTGGTTTATTTGAATACACGTTGCAGTTATCAAAATATGCTAATTGTTTGACTGTATTTCTCCTCACAGTGTAGCTCTGGCCATTTACTACCACATCAAAAACAGGTATGGACAGAAGTCATTAAGAACTTCACAAGCTGCTGTCAGCTTTAGTAGCTTATAGTCATCTTAGATTTGTAAAGTCAACCGTGCATGTTTTGTAGACCGTGTGTGTGTATGTGTGTTCGTACATGCGAGAGATATGGTGAATTAAATCACATGATTGTTTGCTCCTGTCTGGTTTCAGAGATTCTGAGGGAGAAATGCTGATCGACATCTTCGATGAGAAGCTCCATCCACTCTCGGTAATGTTCCTCTCCTCTCTACCTTAATCTTATCTGCTGCTGTGTGTATTATGGACGTTTAACTCCTTTCTGACAGTGTTAACATTCTCTCCTTGAAGAAGACTGAGGTCCCTCCAGACTACAACCAACACGACCCGGAGCAGAAACAGATTTATCGCTTTGTCAGGACATTATTCAGCGCTGCTCAGCTGACCTCTGAGTGTGCCATTGTCACACTGGTAAGACTGCCAAACCTCAACCTTCCTTAGTATCGGTCAGGATAGCGCGAAGACTTGGATGTATTCTCAACCTTTGGGTGATAATGCTGGGCAACTGATAAAAATTGTTCCTATCACTCTGAAACTACACTACACAGAAGGTATGACCTAAAAACTGACAAGACGCAACATCGGTTCCCTAGTGTGAATACTTGGTTGACTTTGAGCCCCACAGGATCTCATACTGTTGTTCAGAACCAGCGAACAGTAATATATCAACTGTAAGGCTTAAAGCAATACTGTACGTTAAACCATTGACTCTGTAGCTTCCGTTCCTTAATATAAATCCTCCTGCAGCCAATAATTATTATGTTCAATATTTCACCAAACCAGTCCAGGAGGAGAAAGAACATGCAGTGTGTCTCTTAAACAGTAGTAGGGATAGCACTATCTACAGGTTAAAATGTTGTAGATGGCGTATTAGTGATGTCACTTACAATAACGTGTTTAACCTGTAGATGGCACTATTCCAACTTTTCGTTTTAGTGTTGGTGTTATGTTTTAGTGTTATGTTTTAAGACTAAACAGAGGAAGGCTAGATGGCTAGACAGACAATTAGATTGACAGATCCATTAGATCCTGTAGATAGTTTATTAGTTAGTAGGTTACCCACCTTTGTATACTGAACACACTGGTGTTATCCTACTTTGCCATGCTCTGTCATGAGCAGGCTTCCTGTCCTCTCCTCTATGGTCTAGGTGTACCTAGAGAGGTTGCTGACCTATGCAGAGATTGACATCTGTCCTGGGAACTGGAAGCGAATCGTTCTGGGAGCGATCCTGCTTGCGTCTAAGGTCTGGGATGACCAGGCAGTCTGGAATGTAGACTACTGTCAGATCCTTAAAGACATCACTGTGGAGGACATGTAAGTCTGTTTGTCCATTTCAGCCACAAGGTTATTCCAGACATAAATTGATGAGTGTAGCTTTAACACTAAATCCGCAATTTGCCTTGAATTGGAAATGAGTTTGATTTGGATTCAGACATTGAAGTTGACAGTGACCGAACAACTGATCAGTGGAGAACACCGCAATGGCAGGCAGCCAGCGCACAACATGCTTACAGAGACAGCTTGCCCCACATAGCATGCAAAAGCATTAATAGCCTTCTGCCTGGACAGCTTAGATACTGTACGTAAGAACCACATGAAGGCCAAGGCAGCTGCAGCTTCCACCAAGACAGCAAAGCGTGTTGCAGCCTACCTCCGTATTCACGCACTCCTGTTCATGAAAACCTTCGAAGATTTGTGTTGACTGCAATCTATGACATGCAGGAACATTGTGTGCGTAACAGCTGCAGTGCTTTGCATTTCCCAGCGATAAGACACTTAAACCTTACATTTGTAAATAACGTTTGATATATTTCACATTGTTTCCTTTGTCCTCCATGAAGGCTCCTTGTGTATATATACTGTTTAAATGTCTACTTGTTTTATTACAGTTTTATAATAAAATAGATTTTATACAATAAAACCGATTGCAATATGTTTTTTAGGAAGAAATGGCTATTGCAGTTTTTTTTTTAATTCCTAAATAGTAGCTCATAGCAGTAGAGATTCTGTGTGTGTGTGTGTGTGTGTGTGTGTGTGTGTGTGTGTGTGTATATATATATATATATATATATATATATGTG